>RJWM01036179.1:0-18336 GCA_004363535.1 Dasyprocta punctata | reverse complement strand
TACATGTGTTGCATGTGAAAAGGTGCAAGCTGTCAAATATCTATTTAATATCTTTCAGATATGCGAGAAGGAAGGCTCAATAAGTTTCGTTAGAATAAAATTTCTCATCATTAATGTTAGAACAGCATTGCTATTTGCTGAAATAGCACTTTGTCTGCAGCCTTCCCAAAACTCATTGTCCTGTGGCTACAGATCTGTAGGAGTGATTACTTTTGGAACATGATTTTGGAACACTGGCCAATTGGGAATGGTAGGTCTGAGTTCCCTGGGATGAGGTTACTCCTACCAGCAGTTTTGGGAACAAGGTTGTGGACTACTTAACAGCAGATCAAAGACATTGTACTAGGCATGGCTCTGGGGTTGGCGTTATCTCTTTCCCTACCCATAAATGCTTCCTGGGTGACATAGCTCCTTCCTTTTTCCTCATTAAAACTATCTTTCATCATTTGTCTAGGTCCATTTTTACCTTTGTTAAAGATTAGAAGGTAGAGGTATGTTAAATCATATACATATATCTACAATGTACAAGTACTTCCTGGAAACTTTGGAGGGATTCTCTAAGGAGCACAAAAAAGTGCCTCTGATTATAGATGCACAAAAGCATATGTAACTGAATGAGTGAATTCAGTGGTCAGAGTCTGAGTATCTTCCTCTTCCCATTATACCAGCCAGACTGGGAGTCATAGAAATCACTCTGTCAGTCATCCTGTATCAACCTTAGCGTAGCAATCAGCCATGCTCTATAAATCAGTTGGAAAATGAACCTGCACTTAAGGAGCTGAGCATGCTACATGGGAGACCTCCAGGAAGAGTGTCCACCAAGAGGGAGAGGAGTAGCTGGGGACACACACATGAGCTGTCCAGAGGTTGGCCCAGGGCATTGGTTAGATCGCTGGGAAGTCTTCACTCTGTGCCCCTTTCTGTGAGAGCATATTTGGTATCGAATAATGACATGGATACAGGCCCTGCTTCTTAATTCAGGCTTTATTTTTACATATGAAAGTGAAAAAAATCACCCCAACTTTCTTAGATTTTTTTATTCAGTTAGTGTGAGTTGTTCCTAAGAACTAGAATTTTTAGCAAATATTTTCATTGACTAGGATGCAGGAGGACAGAAACTAAAAGTTGAAACTTTCTGGAGTAGGCAATACAGTAAACTTTATGCAAAGACCTTAAAAATACATTCAGAGTCATAGTGTTTGGCCTGAAACATGGCAGATAGTAATGTAATTTCAAAAAAAAAATCTTTGTGTTCCTTTATTTCCTACAGAGCTTCCTCTTCATAAGCAGTATTTTGGGTGATAAGAGAACACATTACCCTCCTATAAGTTGAGACCTTGTGATATTGTTTTAACTGTTTTTATTTCATGATCGTTGTAACTTATAAGACGCTTTTATTGTGCCTGAGGAAAAACAGTTACTCTGTGGTGGACAGACCTCTAAATGTTCTACGAAGCTTCAGTTAAAATCATAAAGGTTGTATATATGTATGTGTGTCTGTGATTTAAAACATATTGTGCCGTGTTCACTTCGGCAGCACATATACTAAAATTGGAACGATACAGAGAAGAGTAGCATGGCCCCTGTGCAAGGATGACACTCAAATTCGTGAAGCGTTCCATATTTTTGCAAAAAAAAAAAAAAAATACTGTGCCTTTCATGGAAGTTCTTAAGCATTTGCTGTGAAGTTTTCCCTACCAATGAGTTTTTGCGATTCAGTTTTACATTATTCCCAATTGTCCAACATTTTACTATAAAAGAATTATTTTTACAATGAATACACTCTATTGTCTAGACTCCCAGAGTAATATTTTATTCTACTTGTCTTTAACACATAGTTATGCAGGTATTTGCTCTCATCCTTTAATCCATTTTGATTTGTAATACATTCCGAAGAAAACTACAGACATTAGTATAATTTTCTCTAAGCTATGTACAATATTTGTTTACAGTTATTTTTCTTTTCATATAACTTTCACATACAAAGAAATGTACAAATCTGGGGTGTATATTTGTGAGTCTTTGACAAATGCAAACTTCTATGTATTGTAAATCCCTGTCAATGTACACAAGACTACCAACAGGTTGGAAAGTTTCCTTTGACTTCTCCCAGGAAATTCTTACTTTTCTCATACTAGGATTTTGGACTGCTCTTTTACTCAGTGCAATATTCTGAGGCTCACCTGTGTTGTTGCTTGTACCAGTAAATGGCTCCTATTTATTGCTGAGCAATGTTCCATTGTATGAATCCATCCCAGTTTTTGCATCCATTTTCTAGTGATATCTTAGTGATTTCTAGGTTTTGACTATTATAAGTAAAATTTCTCTGACTATTCTTATTTGAAAGGTATGAGAAATCCATTTCCCCACATCCTTGCCAATATTTGGTACTGTCAGTCTTTTGACTTTTAACATGTTGGGTGATTGCATGAAGTACCTTGTTATGATTCTAATTTGTATTTCTCTGATGGTAATACATACTTTTCCTTACATTTACCAATAATTCGTATGTCTTCTCCTCTGAAGTATCTGTCTAAATTTATTGCCCATATTTTACTGGATTCTCTTTGCGGTATTATGCTTTAAGAGTCATTTGCACACTTCACATCTTAATATTTAAGGTAACTTAAATATTAAGTTACCTTAATATTAAGGGTAACTTTTCCAAACTTTCTTTTCTCTGTGGCTTCCAAATTTCACATAATTTAAAAAAATTACATATAAAATAGGAAAGTAAACATTCTTATTCTCTAGAAATGCAAAACTACATTGATTTATGACATTGGCGTGTGAGATTGAATCTATAAGAAGAGGCAGTCCCTAAATGGGGGTGAGGGCAGGAAGTAGGGCAGTCTGAATCTGGAAATGGAGCTCAAATTTCAGAGGGTTTTCTGTGTATCTCTTGACATACAGTACCTGATTTAAAATTCTCAACATCTCTGTGAAGCAGATCATGTTTCTAAAATCAAAGTTGTAAGAATTTTAATAAATTCTCCAGTGTGATTTAGCTACAAGGTGGGTACTCTGACTCTCATGATCTGACTCTTCTGTATTCCCATCGTTTTATTCTCTGGTGAGGAAACAGCATGCTAGTGGAGCTATAATGTTAAGTGTAGGCCTTGAAACCCATCAGTGAACTTAGACTTCTGACCTAAACTAAATTGGTAGCAGGGAGCTGTTCAAGTGTGTTATCCTCTAATTTCTCTCAATTCCAGTCAGCCTTATGTAGATTTTCTTTGAGTCATCTAGTAGCAGCTGAATGTTTCTTTTTTGGCCTCTTATTGTTTTGAAGGCTTCTCTGGGTGTATAAGTATGTGATTCCATTTTGTCTTTGAGCTCATTGGTCATTTCTGCTGCTCATGTATTCAATAGAATTTTTTATCTCCAGCATTTCTGTTTGGTAACCTTTCATGGAGCAGTCTATTCCCTTAGTAAATTTGTCATTCGTATTTTGAACAGTTTTGTTTAGCGCTTCTAAGTTTTTGTTTCTTCCATCACCATATTTGTCAGTTTGTGTGCTCCACTATCTTTTGCGTTCCACCATCTTTTTATTTTTTTATTTTAAAGAGGATAAAATCAAGGAAAATAAAACAGAATAAAACCAATCAAAACAAACCAGTGTAAGTGATATAGGACTTCAAAACATTACAAAATCAATAAAAGTTACCATAATGCCCTTTGTTGTCTTCAAAATAGCTGCAGATACCTTTGGACATAGTAGAAATCAAACAGAACAGAACAGAATAGAAACAATAAAAACAAAGCAATGAATGCAATAAAGGACTTCAGAACAAGACAATAGTAAATCCAAAATGGCTCCCATAATACATCTTGCGATCTTTGAAATAGCTGCTCAAGTCTTTGGATATAACAAAATCAAACAAAACAAAAGAGAATAAAACCCAACCCAACAAAACAATGAAAACAATACAGGACTTCAAAACAAGACAATAGGGAATCAACAGTGGCTACCACCCTCATAAGGACATCACCCCTAGATGCCACATGCATACCACTATCCTCTGAACAGATGATCAAACCACTGGCCCTAGACTTGCAAGGTCAGTGAAACACCAAAACACCACAAGATCCATGGGCCATGCTATCTTTGAGCTCATCAACTTTCCTTTCTTCTCTTCCTTTTTAATCATTTCAGGCAGCTGAGCTATTTGGTGTTTGATTTCCTCTTTATTAGTGTGCCTTGAACCTTCTTTGGGAGAGTTGGGCATATTTGGAGGCATTGTGTTGCCTTGTTTTATATATTCCTTTATTTGTGTGCTGAGGATTGAGGTCAAACAAAATGAAGAAAATTTGTTGTTGGTATGAAAATCTCTTTAGTTAGCTTCTCTTTTCCAGTGATGTGTTCTTGGCTTTGTCAAAATATACTGTATACCAATTAAATATACTTTAATTTAATTGTGTTGGACTCTGTCACTTTGTGGTAAGGAGAAAATTTCTAATGATCTTAACAGCATAAACAGATTTAATTTTACGTCAATCTTAAATGTTAGAACTTGAGTTAAAGTGGTAGGGTTGATTCTGCCTCTTCCAAATCTAGAGTCAAGACACTTGAAAAACATCAACTTGGTGAAGATGTTAAAAAGAAGTGGATCTCTGAGAACTGGGAGCTTGCTGGCAGGAAAACTAGAAACTACAGAGAAGCTTGAGAAACAGAACAATGCAGAAAAAAGAATGAAGTAGTCTAGCAAGCTCAAAGAGGTTCCCAGGAAGGGGGACCTTTTCCCACTGACACAAGTTAAGCACAGAGAGGTTTGGCAGCTTCAGGGAGAAACAGTGCAATGTTTCAAGAAAAGTCCGCAAATATTTGAACTGATAAAAACAGTGTGTGGTTTCACTCTTGAAGTGACTTCTTCATAGTAGGTTAGGGTTGGTGAAGAAATTTGAGAGGGTTTAATCAGGACCCATTTTGGGAAGTGGTTAATTAAGACTGAGCTACAGCACAACTATGAAACAACTATCTATATGCAGGGTTTCTGGTGTCACCCTACCTCAGTGACTGGGTGGGAGATGATCACAAGAGGGTGACCATGGAGAGGGTGCAGGCTAAACACAGAGTGCCATGAGAAGTTTAAACTCAGGCTAGGAAGGAGACAGAGGCCCCTGACCTCTGTAGTGAGAAGCCAGGATAGTTGGGTGTGGTTTTCAGAGGGGGCTGGGTATAAAAGTGCCAGTATTAAGTCCAGTGATCTGGTTGGATCCCTGCCCCACTGCCTCCGTCTAACACAGTACTCAGTAGTCTGTTTGCTCTTCTCATCTACCAATGTGAACAAGCATAGGCTTGGGCTTAGATGGTTAACACAGCCTGGGGTACATGGACAGAGGGACCTCTGGAGCAGGAGGTCACCCCACAAATTCATAAGCCATAAAACTAAGTAGAGTAAGTCATGAATTGGAGTACACAGAAGGACATGGAAAGTGGAAGCTGCTGGAGTGAGTACAGCCTTAGGGCAGACAATATTGAGTGACCAGACCCAGTAGGAAGGGCACGGTAGGATTCAGCATTTATACACAAAAACATGAGGGCAAAACAAAATAGCTCTTAGCAGTAACTCACTATCCATCCTGTATATCTTAAGATGCTCTTTGTTATAGAAATATGTGCAAACTGAATTGTCTGTAAACAGATGAATCTGTGAACTGAGGTATTACTGTACTATGAAAATTGTGCTCCAGCAAACTTCAGATCTTGAAAAAACAGAAATGGTTCCTAGATATATTATCAAAACTAAGCCATGAACATGCTGAATTCTATAAGAACTCCAGGGAAGATATAACACCAGTACTCCTCCATTAATGAAATTGGGAGGGAAGGAGTAATCCCAAAGTGATTCCTAAAAGCTAGCATTACTTTGATTCCAAAACCAGAAAATGACCCAGGTAAAAATGAGAACTCTATGCCAATCTCTTTAATGAACCTAGATGTAAAAATCCTCAACAAGATACTGTCAAACAGAAGGAAACCAATCACCAAAAAGAACACTTGTCATCACCAAGTAGGCTTCATCCCAGGGTAGCAAGGATGGTTCAACCCTATGAAATCAATAAATAAGACATACAACATGAACAGAAGAAAGAACAAAATTCATATGATCATCTCAATAGGTTCAGAAAAGGCTTTTGACAAAATCCAACACCCACTCATGATAAAACCCCCTGAAGAAAATAGGTATACAAGGACTCTATTTCAGTTGATAAAAGATATTTGTGACAAACTTACTGCCAACATCACATGCATTAGCCAGAGCAATCAGGCAAGAAAAAGAAACAAAAGAGATATGGATAGAAGAAGAAAAGGTCAAAATATCAGAAGATGGCATAACTGTTTACCTAGAAGACCCAAAATAATTCCACTAAAAGACCCCTAGAATGACAACACTCAGTAATGTAGCAGGATATGAAATCAACACCAAAAAATCAGTCGTGTTCTTGTACACCAATAACGAACTCACCAACAAAAGAATTAGGAAAACAGTATTATTCTCAATAGTATCAAGAAAAATAAAATGCAATCAAACTTTGTATTGTTACTAACTTGGTTGACAAGTATTCTGCAATATGAGCAAACATTTTCAAGAATTTTTTTTCACATTTTTGACTTTTATTAGTACATATTTGCAGAACATAATGATTACATTCACTGTAGGGAATTGGTACAAATACTTAACATATTTCAATTCTTTTCTTTTTCCCTTTCCCTCCACCCCTTTTTATTTTTCCAGCATCAGATTCATTTATCTTATAAGACCTTATAAAGTTAATTAACATATATACAGATTGAAAACCAGTCTATTAGGCCCAAGAACACATAAAACATGTAAGACAATTGTACTAAGGTATGCTTTTATTTACATTGTCTGTGCTGGATTATAAAACTTTTTTTCCTTTCTCCTTTTTCGTATATATGTCTTTTATTTCATACTTTACATATATTGAGCTTTTCATATAAAAGAGCGCACAAATTTTTTTTTTTGGTACCAGGGATCGAACTCACAATGTCACACTTGCTAGGCAGGTGCTTATGCTGCTGAGCTAAATCCCTGGCCTGAACATGCAATATTTAAGCTTGTGTGTCTGGGTTACTTTGCTTGACATTATGGTTTCAAGGATGCATCCATTTTCCTACAAATGGCTCAAATTTATCTTTCTTCATGGTACAGTAGTATTCTCTTGTATGTAAATGTGACATTTTAAAAAGTTGTTCATCTGTTGATGGACATATAGGCTGTTTCCATGATTTAACTACTGGGAATTGCATTGCTATAATCATGGATCTGTATGACATCTTTAACTCTTGGAAGAATTGGTGTTTATTTGATTTTTCATGTCTTGTTAGTGTTTGTTTTACTAAGATGAGTGCACTAGTGTTTGGAGTATATATGTTCATAATTGTTAATGTTTCCTGTTGAATTTCCTTAACTAATATACAGTGACCTTTGTCTATTTTGATCAGTTTTAGCTCGAAATCTACTTTTTATGAAATTAGGATAGCAATGCCCACAGTTTTTTCCTGGGTTCTCAATGGATGGAATGTTGTTTTATGACCTTTGATTTTTAATCTGTGTGTATCTTTTTGAATTAAACGTGTTTCTTGTATGCTGCATATTTTTGGGTCTTCTTTCTGGATCCATTCTGCCAGTCTGTGTCTTTTGATTGGGGAATTGTGGCCATTAACATTGAAAGTTATTACTGAGAGGTATTGACTTATTCCTATCATTGTATTATTTGCCTATCATTGCATTTTTTCCACTTTTGCTTAGCTACTCATCCTGCCAGTTGTTTTGATTATTTTATTTTAATTAGGTTAGACAGAGTCTCATTATGTAATTCAACCTGAACTTGCACTTACTTTGTATCTCAGGCTGATGTTGAACTTGTGGTGATTCTCCTGCCTCAGCCTCCTGAGTGATGGGACTTTTTTCCAAATCCATTTTATTTCAAGAATAAAAAGGAAAAGAAAAAGAAGAAGGAGAAGGAGGAGGAGAAGAAGGAGGAGGAAGAGAAGAAGAAGAAGAAGAAGAAGAAGAAGAAGAAGAAGAAGAAGAAACTACAACAAAATTTCAAAATATGTTAACCAAGGGGCAGCAATGGTACATACATTGCACATTGTCATCCCCAAATCATTCACCCCAAGCACAATACATCTGCATTCAATTGTCTGAACAATACTAGCACAAATCTTTCTCTTCAGTGAATTCAGAGAAATCAGTAGTATAACTATCTTAACTTTTTAATACACATATACATACACATATGTTTTTTCTTTCAGCTTCTCACACTAAACAATATGATGTTTATACATGTGGGTCTTATTTATTTCACTAATGAGTATGTTCTCAAGTTGCATCCATTTACCTATAAATGTTTCCAGTTTATCCTTCTTTATGACCGAGTAGTACTCCATTGCATAAAAATATCGCATCTTTTTTATCCATTCCTCAGTTGATGGGCATTTAGGTTGTTTCCAAGATCTGGCTATTACAAACTGTGCTGACATAAACATGGGTTCACATACATCACTGTGGTATGATGTTGTTAATTCTTTTGGGAAGATACCCGAGAGGGAAATAGCTGGGTAGGATTGGCTCTCTAGTCCTAGTTTTTTGAGGAATCTCCACACCAGTCTGCATTCCCACCAACAGTGGAGAAGGGTTCCTTCTTCCCCAAAGCCCCTCCAGCATTTGTTATTGGTTGATTTCTTGATAATAACCATTTTTTCTGGGGTGAGGTAGAATTTCAGCATTGTTTCAATTTGTGGCTCTCAAATGATCAGTGATGTTGAACATTTTTTCACATATTTATTTGCTGTTCATATTTCTTCATGTGAGAAGTGTGTATGCATCTCAGATGTCCATTTTTGGATTGGGTCTTTAAATCTGAGGGGACAGATTTTTTTGAGCTCTTTTTATGTTCTTGATAGTAATTCTTTGAGGAACAGCTGGCGAACATTTTCTCCCATGTTGTGGATGGTCTCTTTACTCTGTTTGTGGTTACTCTTGTTGTACAAAAGTTTTTCAGTAGGGTGAGATCCCAGTTTTTGGTTCTTTGTGATAGTTCCTGAGCAACAGGGGTTTTGTTCATAAAGTCTTTGCCTACACCAGTGTCTTCAAGAGTTTTGCCTACTCTATCTTCCAGCAGATTTAATGTTTCTGTATGAATAATAAGATCTTTGATCCATTTTGATTTTACCTTAGTACATGGTGAGTGATTTGGGTCCAGTTTTAATCTTTGGCATGTGTAGAGCCAATTTTTCCAGCACCATTTATTAAAGAGGCTATCTTTCTTCCAGTGAATGTGTTTGGCACCTTTGTCAAAGATAAGGCACCTTAGTGTGTCTGGAGTTGTTTGTGCATCTTATAATCTGTTCCATTGATCTTGGGTCTTTTTTTTAGTCAGTACCACACTGTTTTCATTACAGTAGCTTTATAATATAATTTGAAGTCAGGGATTGTGCTGTCTCCTATCTTGTCTTTGTTGCCCAGGATTACCTTTGCTCTTCTAGGTCTCTTCTGGCTCCAGATGAATTTCAGGATTGTTTTCTCTAATTGTGTGAGATATGCCATTGGAATTTTGATTTGGATTGCATTGAATCTGCATAACAGTTTTGCAAGTATGGCCATTTTTCACTATGTTGGTTCTTCCTACCCAAGAGCATGGGATATCTCTCCATTTTCTAATATCCTCTTCAATCTCCTTTTTCAGAGTACTGTAGTTTTCAATGTAGAAGTGTTTTACATCCTTTTTTAGATTGATTCCTAGGTCTTCTTCCTTCTTTCTTTGTTTCTTTCTTTTCTTTTCTTTTTTTTGACACCAGGGATTGAACTCACAACCTCATGCCTGCCAGGCAGGTGCTTATGCTATTGAGCTAAATATCTGGAGGTATTTCATTTTTTTGGGTGCTATTGTAAAAGATATTGTTTCCCTGATTTCTCTCAGTGAGTTTGCTATTCGTGTACAGAAAGGTTATTGATTTTTGAGTGTTGACTTTGTAACCAGCTACGTTGCTGAGTTTGCATATTAAATCTAGAAGTTTTTTGATGGAGTTTTTGGAATCTTCTAAGTAGAGTATCAGGTCATTTGCAAACAATGATAGTTTAACTTCTTCCTTTCCTATCTTTATTCCTTTTTATTTCTTTCTCTTGTCTAATTGCTCCAACTCAGGTTTCCAGGACCATGTTTGACAAGAGTGGAGACAGTGGACATCCTTGTCTTGTTTCTGATTTTAGAGCGAAAGCTTTCAGTTTTTTTTTTTTTTTTCGGCACTGGGGATTGAACTCACAGCCTCGCACCTGCCAGGGCAGGCACTTAAGCCACTGAGCCAAACTCCCAGCCCTGATTTTTTGAGGCAGGGTCGCACTATATAGCTCAGGCCGGCCTTGCGCTCGCGTTGTAGCCCAAGGTGTCCTCGAAATCACAACGCTCCTCCTACCTCAGCCTCCCGAGTGCTGGGATTAAAGGCATGCACCACCACGCCCGGCTATGCTTTCAGTTTTTGACCATTTAGTATGATGTTGGCTGTTGTTTTGTTATAGATGGCTTTTATCAGATTGAGATAGGGTTTTTTGTAGGGTTTTTTTCATGAATTGTTGCTGGACTTTTTCAAAAGCTTTTTCTGCATCTATTGAGATGATAATATGATTTTTGTCCTTGACTCTGTTAATATGGTGTATTACATTTATGGATTTACATATGTTGAACCATCCCTGCATCCCTGGGATGAGTCCCACTTGATCATGGTACACAATCTTGACAATTTGCTGCATCCTATTTGCCAGCATCTTATTGAGGATTTTTGCATCAATGTTCATTATGGAAATTGGCCTTTAATTCTCTTAGTTGGGTCCTTCTCTGGTTTTGGTATCAGGGTAATGTTTACTTCCAGGAAAGAATTTGGAAGGATTGCTTTCTGTTCAATTTCATTAAAGAGTTTGAGAAGTAGTGGTGTTAGGTCTTCACTAAATTTCTTGTAGAATTCAGCAGTGAATCTGTCAGGGCCTGGGCTTTTTTGTTGGTATTTTTTAGTTATTTCTTTGATTTCATTTATATTGGTTTATTTAGGATTTTTATATCTTTCTGACTCAGTTTTGGTAATTCACATGTATCTGTGAATCTGTCCATTTCTTCTGTATTTTCCATCATGTTAGAATATAAGTTTTCAAAAATAGGTATAGATGGTTTTTTGGATTTCTGCAGGGTCTGTTGTGATTTTGTCCTTTTCATTCCTCATTGTGTGGATTTTAGTCTTTTCTTTCCTTTTTTTTTTGATAAGGTTGGCTAAGGATTTGTTAATTTTATTTACTCTTTCGAAGAATCAACTCTTGGATTCATTAATTCTTTGTATTTTTTTTAGTCTCCAGTGTGTTAGTTTCTGCTCTGAACTTTATAATTTCCTCTCTTGTAAGACCTTTCGGCTTAGCCTGCTCTTCTCTTTCTAAAAGTTTCAGTTTCAACATCAAGTTGTTTATATGCACTTGCTCTGTTTTCCTGATATTGATATTTACTGCTATAAATTTTCCTCTTAAGACTGCCTTCATAGTGTCCCACAAGTTCCAGTATGTTGTACTGTTGCTATAATTCAACTGTAAAAACTGTCTAATTTCTTCTTTAATGTCATCTTTGATCCATTCGTTGTTCAGTAGGGTGCTATTTAATTTCCATATATTTATGAAGTTCCTGTGGTTTCCTTTGGCATAGATTTCCAATTTCATTGCATTGTGGTCTGATAGTATGCAAAGGATAATTTCAATTCCTTTGCATTTATTTAAGCATATTCTACAAGCCAGTATATGGTCTATTTTGGAGAAAGTCCTGTGTGTAGCTGAGAAGAATGTGTATTCTGGTGTTGTGGGGTGGAACACTTTATGGACATCTACTAGGCCCATTTATTCAACAGTTTGATTTAGTTCTATTATTTCATTATTGATTTTTTGTCTACTTAATCTGTCTTTTTGTGACAGTGGGGTATTGAGGTCTCCCAATACAATTATTGTATTAGGGTTTATTTGATTTTTCATGTCTGTTAGTAATTGTTTTATATAGTTGGGTGCACTGGTACTTGTTGCATATATATTTATGATTGCTATAGCTACCCCTGCTTTTTTCTGGATTCCTGTCACATAGAGCATGGTTTTATATCCTTTGACTTTCAGTCTATGAATTTCCTTTTGACTTAAATGTGTTTCTTACATGCAGCGTTTTGTTGTATCTTGCTTCTTGATCCATTCTGCCAGTCTGTGTCTCTTGACTGGTGAATTGAGACCATTAACATTGATGATAGCAACTGATATGGATTGACTTATCCTTGTCATGTTATTTTCCTGTTATTGGCTCACCCCTTTAATTGTTTGCCTTCCCTGGAGAATTCCTTCTGTTGCAGTTCATGGAGCTGTAGTCCTTATTATCTCTTTCTAGAATGTCCTTCAGAACATTTTGGAATTCTGGTTTGGTGGTCATAAATTTCCTCAGATGTTCTTTGTCATGCAAGTACCTTATTTTTCCCTCAATTTAGAAAGATAGTTTTGTGGGGTATATCAGTCGGGTTGAAAGTTGTTTTCCTTTAGAACTTGAAGTACTTCACTCCAAGCTCTCCTTGACTTAAGAGTTTGTGCTGAGAAGTTAGCTATAATTCTGATTGACTTTCCTTTATAGGTGATTTATTTCTTTTCTCAACCAGCTTTTAGGATTCGATTCTTGTGTTGAATTTCTGGAATTTTGACTATGATATGGCTGGCTGTAGATTTTATTTGATCATTGCTAATTGGAGTCCTATATGTCTGATTTATCTGTATGTCAAATTCATTGTTTCTACCAGAAAAGTTTTCTGTCATGATGTTTGTGAACATTCTCTTAATGTCATTTGTGGTATCTCCTGCTTGTTCATTGACTCCAATTAATCTTAAGTTATTCTTCTTTGTCTCCTCTAGCAGTTGCTGGATTGATTTCTCATGGTCCCTTGCTATTTTTGAGAAATCTTTCTTTTCCTGGTTGCTAACTACAAGCCTGTCTTCAATATCAGAGCTGTCCCTATATTGGCCTAATCTGTTTCAAATATTTTCGATGGAGTGTTTATTCTCCTGGATATCTGCTTGAATCTGCTTTGTGGACTCCATTTCTTTCCCATGATGAACTTGCATAATTTTCTTATGCTTGTGTATTTTTCTGTCTGTGTCTGCCCTAACGTTGCTAAACATGGTGTACATTTTGGTAATTTCTGTAGTTATCTGACAGATTATTTTGATTTCATTTTTTCAGAGACTCATTGCTTTATTGTTTCCATTTCAGAGAAACCTGGTGGGGGGCTTTCAGATTGTCCCCTCATTTCCCCTTGAATTTGCGTTTGGTGAACTGGATGTCTGAGGCTGCATTTTGCTTAAATGTCTTCTCATTTTATTTTATCTCTGTTTTTAGTTTAATTCCTGGGGTGATACTTATAAGTTGCCTATGGTGGTTGCTTTATTGGTAGTATTTAGGACCCTTAGATGATGATTACTTCTTTGAAGTATCTCCCAGGTGTAGCTGATTTTTGGGCTTTGAGTCTATTGGAAGATCTTACCACTTCAGTTTGTTGGAGATGAGAAGTTGTTGCTTCTTTGACCTAGTTCCTGGTTGTTTGGCACAGTGCCACCTTATTTTCTGTGACCCTTAGTTAATCTCAGTCATGGATTATGAGGACCAACAGCTGTTCAGAACAATTATGCCAATTTTGGCTGTAGTGATACCAGTAGCATCAAAGAGAGTCTTGAATATAACAAACTGGCCCAGGCTTGCCTGGCACAGCAGATGCTCTAAACTCCTTGCAGCCAGATTCAGGGTCCAGGTGGCATCACACTCCAGGGTACACTCTGCCTAGCTCCCTGGGACCGGGAGGCCTTGGCCCCCACCCAGTTAAGGTAGAGGCTACACCCACATGCCCCAGGAGGCCGCCCTCACTTGCTGCACACAGGATCCAGCTCTACCGGGTCCCACGACTCAGCACAACCCACCAGGGGAATGCCCGGCCAGCCTCACAGGACACAGAGGTACTCAGCCCAGCCCAGACCAGGACCCCAGAGCTGTTCATCAGGGACTGACCAGCATAGCTGCAGGGCCTTGGAGAGCTTGGGCTCCCCCCACCAGAATGCAGAGCACATGTGACCTCCATACTTCAGTGGAGCAGCCTGTGTGCTGCATCCTAGAGTTTGCAGTCCCCAGCCAGCCAGGAGCAAGGCCCTGACACTGTAGGCCTGGGACTCACCCAAGCTTGCCTGGCACATAAGATGCTCTGAACTCCTTGCAGCCAGACTCAGGGTCTGGGTGGCGCCACACTCCGGGGTACATTCTACCTAGCTCCCTGGGACGAGGAGGTCTTAGCCTCCACCCAGTAAGGCGGAGGCTCAACCCACATACCCTAGGAGGCCACCTCACTTGCTGCACACAGGATCCAGCTCTACCGGGTCCCTCGACTCAGCGCAACCCACCAGGTGAACACCAGGTCAGCCTCGAAGGACACAGAGCCACATAGGTTCTAGAGGAAAATGACAAAATGACCAAGAGGCAGTCTCAGTCCCCTAGCCCACTAAGAACAAACCCAAGAGACAATGAAATGGAAGAGAGTGGGAATCACACAACTGGACTTTCTGAAATGATAGAAAATGCCGTAAAGAAACAGCTTGATGAAGCTATAGAGAAATTCAAATCAGAAATATTCTCTCAGCTAAAAAATGAAATGAGAATCATTATTAAAGAAATATTGTGTGTATCTAAAGAAGAGCAAGATAAAAAATAGAAGAACTAAAGAAAATGATCAAAACTTTGAATGAAAAATATAAGACACAAACAGAATGCAAGAACAGATGCAAAGGGAAATGCAGGAAAGGAAAAGCTCCATGGAAAGTTTGAAAAACTGCTTGAATGAAGCTGAAGATAGAAACTCAGATCTTGAAGACAGCATGGGAGATCATGGCTACAAAAAAAAAGATCTCTTAAAAATAGCAAGGAACCAAGAAACAAGAATTCGACAGCTGCAAGACGATGCCAAGAGAAATAACATAAGAATAATAGGCATAAACGAAAAAGCAAGGGTCAATACTAATGACCTGTGAAGACTATTCACAGAAATAAGAGCAGAAAACTTTCCAAACATGAGAAGACAATCTGAAATACAGGTAACTGAGGCATACAGAACCGCAATTAACCATAACCAAAATAAATCTTCAGCCAGACATATAATAATAAGGGTATCAGAACTACAGCACAAGAACAAAATACTAAAAGCTGTCAGAGAAAAGAAATAGATCACCTATGAAGGAAAGCCTATCAGAATCACGGCAGACTTATCAACACAAACTGTTAAGTTAAGAAGAGCTTGGAGTGAAGTATTTCAAATCCTGAAAGAAAACAACTTTCAACCCAGATTGATGTACCCTGCAAAACTATCCTTAAAAATTAATGGAGAAATAAGATACTTTCATGACAAAGAACAACTGAAGAAATTTATGGCCACCAAAACAACACTACAAAGAGTACTGAAAGGCACTCTAGAAAGAGACAAAGATAGCCACAATCTTAAGAACAACAACAAAAGAAAATCACTAAGTAGGGCAACTAATGAAACAGAAAATGTAGAAAACCAACAACAGAAAGATATCATGACAGGGATGAGCCAGTACATATCAGTTATATCAATCAGTGTAAATGGTCTCAACTCACCAATAAAAAGAAACAGACTAGCAGAGTGGGTTAAGAAAAAAAACCCAACAATATACTGCATACAAGAAACACATTTCACCCAAAAGGAAATTCACAGACTAAAAATCAAAGGCTGGAAAACAATACTCCATGCAACAGGAACCCAGAAAAAAGCAGGGGTAGCTATTATGTTTGCAGACAATGCAAGCTTCAAACCATGAGTGATCAAAAGCGATAAAGGAGGTCACTACATACTTGTGAGGGGAAAACTTCAAGAGGAAGAGATTACAATCATAAATATTTATGGACTGAATATGGGAGCACCCAACTATGTAAGACACTTCTTAATAGACAGGAAAAACCAAATAAACAATAATACAGTTATAACACGGGACCTTAACACCCCACTGTCACAGACAGACAGATCAACCAAACAAAAAATCAGCAAATAAATAGCAGAACTGAATCAAATTTGTGAACAAATGGACCAAGTAGATGTGTACCAAGTACTCCACCAATCGACATCAGAATACACATTCTTCTCACCTGCACATGGGTCATTCTCTAAAATAGATCATATACTGGTCCACAAAACATGCTTAAATAAATGCAAAGGAACTGAAATAATTCCATGCATATTATCTGACCATAGCACAGTAAAATTGGAAATGAATGACAAAAAAAACCCTACAATAACTGCACAAACACATGGAAATTAAATAATACTCTCCTAAATAACCAATGGGTCACAGAAGAAGTTAAAGAAGAAATTGAACAATATCTACCACTGAATGAAAATGCAAATACAAATTACCAGAACCTGTGGGATACAATGAAAGCAGTCCTCAGAGGGAAAGTTATAGCACCAAACTCCCACATCAGAAAAATGGAAAGAACACACATAAACAACCTAATGCTGCACCTCAAACTTCTAGAAAAAGAAGAGCAAGTCAAGTCCAAAGCCCAAAGAAGGGAGGAAATTATTCAGATTAGAGCAGAAATTAATGCAATTGAAACTAAGAAAACAATACAAAGAATTAATGAATCGAAGAGTTGGTTCTTTGAAAGAGTAAATCAAATTGATAAACCCCTAGCCAACCTTATCAAGAAGAGGAAAGAAAAAACTCAGATTCGTGCAATAAGAAATGAAAAGGGTGAAATCACTACAGACCCGGTGGAAATACAGAAGATCATCAACACCTACTTCAAAAACCTTTACTCACATAGATTTGATAACACAGAAGAAATGGACAGATTCCTAGAAACCCATAAACTACCAAAGCTGAATCAAGAAGATGTAAAGCTGCTGAATAACCCAATTTCAGCTAGTGAAATTGAAAATGTAATCAGGACCCTGCCAACAAAGAAATGCCCGGGCCCTGATGGATTCACCACTGAATTCTACAAGAAATTTAGGGAAGACTTAATGCCAAAATTCCTCAAACTCTTCAATGAAATTGAAAGGGAAGCAAGTCTCCCTAACTCATTCCTAGAATCAAGTATTACCCTAATACCAAAACAAGAGAAAGACCCAACCAAAAAAGAAAATTACAGGCCAATCTCCCTCATGAACATAGATGCAAAAATCCTCAATAAAATACTGGCAAATAGAATACAGCAAGTCATCAGAAAGATTATACACCATGATCAAGTGGGATTCATCCCAGGAATGCAGGGATGGTTCAACATATGCAAATCAATAAACGTAATACACCATATCAACAGGGCCAAGGACAAGAACAACATGATCATCTCAATAGACGCAGAAAAAGCTTTTGACAAAATTCAACACCCATTCATGATAAAAACCCTACAGAAAATCAGAATAGATAGTCTCTACCTCAATCTGATAAAAGCCATATATCATAAAAAAACAGCCAACATCTTACTGAATGGAGAAAAATGGAAAACTTTCAACCTAAAATGAGGAACAAGACAAGGATGTCCATTATCACCACTCCTATTCAATATAGTTGTGGAAATACTAACCAGAGCAATTAGACAAGAGAAAGAAATAAAGGGAATAAGGATAGGAAAGGAAGAAGTGAAATTATCATTTGCAGATGATTTGATACTCTACATAGAAGACCCCCAAAAATCCATTAGAAGACTTCTAGAAGTAATAACCAAATTCGGTAATGTAGCTAGATGCAAAGTGAACACTCAAAAATCTATAGCATTCCTGTACACAAACAATGAAGTCACTGATAAATAAGGGAAACCACACCCTTCAGTATAACATCCAAAAAAAAAATGAAATACATAGGAATCAATCTAACAAAGGAAGTAAAAGTTCTATGCAGTAAAAATTACATTACTCTGAAGAAGGAAATCGAAGAAGATTTCAGAAATTGGAAAGATATTCCCTGTTCATGGATAGGAAGAACAAACATCGTGAAAATGGGAATTCTCCCAAAATTATTATACAGATTTAATGCAATCCCAATCAAAATACCACTTGCCTACCTCACAGAGCTAGAGAAAGCATTCCTGAAATTCATCTAGAACCACAAGGGGCCTAGAATAGCAAAGGCAATTCTGGGCAACAAAGGGAAGGCAGGAGGCATCACAATCCCCGACTTGAAACTATACTACAAAGCTACTGTGATAAAATCAGCATGGTACTGGAATCAAAACAGACCCGAAGATCAA
>RJWM01036178.1:0-18594 GCA_004363535.1 Dasyprocta punctata | reverse complement strand
AAACTATCCATTGTTTGTCAAAAAAAAGTGTGTCTTCAAACAAAAGTCATTTGCAGGTCTACAACGCTTTTGAAACAAATTTTATGTTATGTGTCTGAAATTTGGGTTTTTTCCCCAATTTCATTATTTGCTATGAGATACTCATAGATTCACATGCTGTTACAAGAAAATTTATATAGAAAAATTCTACAGACCCTTTACCAAGTTTCTGCCAATAACACCTTGCAAATGATAGGACAAGATTACAGCCATACAATTCCACCACCACCAAATCACCTTGCATGGTCTTTTTTTCTTTTTTTTTTTTTTTTTTTTTTTTGGTGGCACCTGGGATTGCACTCACAAGCTCACACATGTCAGACAGGCACTTAAGTCACTGAGCCAAACTCCCAGCCCTGGTTTTTTGAGGCAGGGTCGCACTGTGTAGATCAGGCCAAACTTGTGCTCACGTTGTAGCCCAAGTTGGCCTCAAACTCACAATGCTTCTCCTACCTCAGCCTCCCAAGTGTTGGTATTAAAGGCGTGCGCCACCACGCCCAGCTTTTTTGGGGGGAATGGGTAGCGGGAATCGAACTCAGAACCTTGCACCTGCCAGACAGGCACTGAAGCCACTGAGCCAAACTCTCAGCCCTTATATAGCCACTACAATTTTGATCTCACCTATAAACCCTGTGAAACCCTAGGCAACCAATCTTCACTTGTATAATTGTGTTATTTAAAAATACTATGTTAATATAGCTTTACAATATATAATATTTGGGGCTGGCTTTGTTTAGTCTGAAGAACTTTTTGGTGATTCATCTAAGTTGTTTCATTTGCCAGTGTTTAATATCTTTTGTCTCGCTTTTTCTGAATAATATTCAGGTGTCCCACACTTGGTTTAATGATTGATTCACTGAAGGATATCTGCAGTGCTTCTTTTTTTTTAACTCTTGCACATAAAGCTGTCATAAATATTGTTTAACAGGTTTTGAGGTAAATGGAAATTTTAATTTCTTCGAGTTAAATGTCCAGGAATACAACTGGTAGTAGATGACATGGTTTAATGTTTACACTTTTTTTTTTTTTTTTTTTTGGCAGCACTGGGGATTGAACTCACAGCCTCGTGCCTCTCAGACAGGAGCTTAATTCACTGAGCCAAACTCCCAGCCCTGGTTTTTTGAGGCAGGGTCGCACTATGTAGCTCAGGCCGGCCTTGTGCTCGCACTGTAGCTCAAGCGGGCCTCAAATTCACAGCACTCCTTCTACCTCAGCCTCCCGAGTGCTGGGATTAAAGGCGTGCGCCACCACGCCCGGCAATGTTTACACTTTTAAACAACTGCTAAAATGTTTGCAGTGTGCTTATATCATTTCACCTTTCCCACCAGCAGAGTGTGTGTGTGCGTGCGTGCGTGGCCACAAATATGCAGGGTGTCTGGTTCCCCTCATACTCACATGCATTTGATGTTTTCACTATTTTTGCTTTAATCACAGTGATATATATTGATATACAATAACAGTTTTAATTTGCGTTTCCTTAATGTCTAAAGATGTCAAATACTTATTTGTGACAAGTACATCCTGTTTGCAAAATAGCTACTGAGATTTTGAGTTCCGTATGTTCTAAACACTAACTTCCTTTTAGACATGTGATTTGAAACCATTTAATCATTATATTGTTATTTTTCATCATTTTAACTGTATCCCAGGCAAATACAAATACAAAATGTAATAAAATCTAATTTTATAAGATTACCTTTAAGGAATTGTACTTATAGTTTTCATGTCTAAGAATGCTACCTAGCCTACTTAGAGATATTTTCTTTTTCTTTGTCCTAAAAGCTGTATTTTTCTTTATACTTCCTCTTATAAAATGTTTTGCATTTTTATTAAAATTGCACATAAATATACTTGTATGGTTCTA
This sequence comes from Dasyprocta punctata, assembly GCA_004363535.1. Lineage (NCBI taxonomy): Eukaryota > Metazoa > Chordata > Mammalia > Rodentia > Dasyproctidae > Dasyprocta > Dasyprocta punctata. The sequence goes on along the minus strand of RJWM01036178.1, from coordinate 16,691 downwards.
TTTCTGAATGAATGCTGTTCTTTCCAAATAATTAGCTCTATTTTTTGTATTTCACTCATTGATTGCCTGTCTCAATTTCATTTCATTCATTATCTTTGTAATTTCCTTTGCTCTCCTTTCATTTGGTTCATTTTGCACATTTTCTAGGCTCTTATGGTGGTTAAATTATCGATTTGTACCTTTCTCTTTTATTTAACTTATGCAATTAGTGCTGCAAATGTCACTCTCAGAACTGCTTACGTCTCAGAAATATTTGCTATGTTCTAATGCTCATGGAGTTCAGCCTCTATTTTAATTCCATTTATGCCTGTTTTTGAGTCATACAATACTTTGGATTATATTGTTGAATGTCCGAGTGTTGGGAGATTTTTCTACTATCTTTGTTATTTTGTTTCTTGTTCCTTTATAGTCAGAGAGCATATTTTGCATCATGTGAGTTTCTCTAAATTTATGGAGTTTTATTGCCTACAATGTGGCCTATGTTAATATATATTTTCTGGAACCTTGAAAGTGATAGATATTCTTCCATTTTTGGTTAATACTTTAGAGATGCTCATTACAGATTTTGAGGTGGTAGTGGTTTGGGCTTCTTTTATATCTTAAATGGCATTGTGTCTACTTAATCTATTGGTTGTTGTGAGATGTGTCAAAATCTCCAGTTGCCATTGTGAGTCTATTTTACTTGTATTCTACAAGTGTTTAGGTCACATGTTTTATAATTCTGTTGTTTTTTGTTTAAATGCTTAGGATCACCTTTGGTCGATTGATTTTTATATCATAATAAAATCTCTCTTTTTAATCATAATAAAATCATAAATAAAATCATCTCTCTTTTTAATCAAATTTAAATCATAATAAAATCTCTCTCTTTTTAAATTTTCTTTGTTCTGCAGTCTATCTGGTATTAATAGAGCAACTCTTTTTTTTTCATATTTGTATAAGGTATCTTTTAACTTTCAACCCACCTACACCTTTGATCAGCAGTAAGATTCTTTTTGATACCTTAATATATCAGATTCCAATTTTTAGTCAGTTCTCCCCATGTTTTTTCATTACTTTAGACTACTTTTATTTAATGTTAACAATTAGTATGTTAAGATTTGAATTCACATTTTTTCTGCTATTTGTTCTGTTTGGTCTCTGATCTCTATTTATTTTAATATTTTTTATCCTGTGAGTTACCCTAACATATTTTTAAAATTCCATTTGGATGGAACTGTGGTATTACTGAATATTTTACTATGTTTACTTTAAAATTTTTGTTAGATGACATTAAAATTTGTGTCATTTCATTGTTGATTTGTGCTGATTATGTACTCAGCTTGAAATCTTGTTGATCGGTGTAAAAAGTTTTACACTGAATCCTGAACATCTTGTGCATATGAGACTCTGAATCATATTTATATTTTTATATTTAATTTTTCTGTTTTGCTGGCTCTTTTGGTCACCATTCTGACAAGCAAGAGTGTACATCAGTTGATCAGTGCCAAGTACAAACAGAAGTCTTGGTTTTCCCATGATCTGTGTGGTCATTGAGATCTGTGGTCCTCTTCCCTGTTGAGTTGGATGTAGGAATTCTGACTCCCACTAGGTCTCCACTGATTCCACCTAGTTTAAAGGGTAGGACTAGCTACTTCTTTGTTTCCCAGGTAGCCTTCTCTAACATCACAGGTAGGAAGTTATAGCCTTATCACTGTTGGGTATATGGGGGTGATTGGTCAAACTATCAGTTAGGCTTTGTCTCGCATTCCTGGAGCAGGAAGGGAGAGAGGCTCCCCTGACTGCCTGACCTGGGTGGAAAGCTGGGTTTGTCGTGTGGGCTTCATTTGATACCCTGTAGTGGGACCTCATTTAAACCCACCAGGAATGGAAATCTGTGTTCCTCACTCAGCCTTCACTGATCGACAGTGATGAAGACTTAGGGTGATTTGTCACAGTCCACAGGAAGTGTAAATGTAAGCTTTCTGATTGTTCTTTTCTGGTAGGGTAATGGTGGCCCCATTTTTTATTTTCATTGCTGTTTGATTTAGAGATATTTTCAAAAAATATTTTTGATACACATGGGCTATCCCTTCCTAGTCCTCTGTCGAGAGAGGGCAGGCTTTTGTCCTTTCACTGTGCCACCTCCCCTTCCTATTAGTTTCTCCAGTACCAAATGTGGGTCTCACATGGCAAAGAGAATTCCCCGCTTCAGAAAAAGAACAGCCAAGTTTCCACCATCATTCTGTTTTCTGCATACTTAACCATGTTTTGTTTTGTTTGTCTTTTAACCTCTTAGAGGTTTCATATATTGCATTCATATATAATATCAAGGCTTCCTGTTATTTACTTGGAAGTGCGGGGGCAAAGTATGTATGTCCCATCTTTCTGGAGAAAGAAATTGATGCATTTTAAATATAAACATTTTAGTATAGGTGTTGTAATCTGTACTCATTAGCTATATTTAACAACATACTGTGGATATTCAGTTGTTCTAATTGTTGATGTATACTTCATGGGTGATATTTTAATGAATAAAACAGTGTAAATTCAGCTACCTCAAATGCTTCAGCCATCATTATGTCTAGCATAAAAAATCAGACAATTTATTTATAAGCATCTGCTTAATTTCTACTATAATATTACTTAAAAGGAGAAAAGCCTCTTAGTAAACTATATAAAAGATTTATTCTTGTTCAGATATTTGAGTTTGAAGGAATGATCAAGAAAGAAAAAGTTGTTTTTTGTTTGGTTTGGTTTGGTTTGGTAGCATTGACTGATGGCCAGCAGGGAGCAGTATAAACAGATCTTCCATTTGGCTCAGAACAAATCTTGTTCCCATTAAAATTCTTGTTTAAAAAATTACTTAAATAGGGCTGGTGATTCAGCTCTGTAGTAAAGTGCTAATCCAGCATATGTGAATATGTGGTACACTGGATTCAATCTCTAGCACTGTAAAAAATTAAAATAAAAATTCATTTGATTATTTTATTAGCTATATTCATTGATTTTTAGGAGAAAATTCTGAATCCTGGGCCCTAGCAGGTTCCAGACCATACTTGAAACATCCTATCTTATATATCCATATCTTTATCAGAACAATTTTCTAATTCACATAATGAAAAATTTAAAAATAGTTTTAATTGAAGAAGTAAATGAGATATGAAAGAACTTAACGACTTTTAGATTGTAGCTCTCCTTTTGCACAAGTAAAAATATTCAAGATTTGGTGATAACCTTAAAAAGTTTATAGAAACCCCTAGACTTGGAATGAACAAAGCATGCAAAATCTACAACTCTTTAAAATTGATTACTTAACTTGATCTCTAAATGACACTGTGTTAAGAATTTCATAGTTATCTCAGTTTGCTGGACCAGTTCTATTACTTGAGCATGGTCAGATTTACTTCACATCAATCTTACATGCAGGAACTCTGGAGAGACTGAGACTGAACTTACACAAGGGGACCTGAAGATCGTCCGTTTTGTTAAAAAGTGAACTTATAGTAGAACGTGGTCTCATACTTTCTTTGGTAAGGTGCTTAAGGGGACAGGCTAATGCTCAAGTGACTCTGAATCCTGGTTTCCACAGATAATTACCAAAACCTACACAGTGATTACACATTTCAAATAGTCCCCATCAGTTTGAATGCATAAGTGAGTCAAAGCATGTTTCTCTAAAGTAAACTCTGAAATATACTTTTATTTCAGGACCTTATCTGAAATATAAGGATTTTGAGACAAGGGAAAATGCAGCATTTAACAGCACTTCATCACTGTAATTTTCTGGGAGGTATCTCATTGAAAATGTTTTTCACACCACATCTGTTGAAATTTTTAATGTTTCAGACTTTTGAAAAACATATGCTCTCTTTAAGAAACAATTTATAATATCAGCTTTCTTACCTACTGTGGTATTATTTCATGTTTTGTAATTACTGGTAAAATTAACAACTGCTGATCTTCTGAAATATTTGTAACTGCATGCAACATTAAGAATTTACCTACAGGTATAATTTAGGATTGGACACTCTCCTTATATGTGTGATTAGATAAAAGGAACAATATTAAAAACAAAATCTTTCAAGAAGTGAAATGAGGATTAATCTCAGGAGCACTTGATCACTGAGCTATGTCTCAGTAGCAGGAAAAAGCATTAAATTGTTTTAATATTTTGAGCATATGTTAAAAAGTTTCAAAATATCCAATTATTCCTTAGTACGTGAAGTAGAATGTGTTTGTTACCTGTTACATTTGATTAATGTGAATTGTCCACTAGGTCCACTTGATGTCTTTCATGTCTTCATATCAGACAATGTTATAAGTAACGCTCTTTTCAAGTTTTTCTTAACTCTGGTAGCACTGAGCATTTTCACAGGACTTTTAGCAGTAATTTAGGATTCACTTACCTGATCGATGTTTCTACAATTCATTGAGGTCCTAAGAGATTTACATGTAAAGACATTGCTCTATTTTCCACTTATCCCCAAAGGTTCGCGTGATGGAAACTTCATTTTTCAATGCCACAGTGTTGGGAAGTGGGGCCTCCTGAGAGGTGCTGGTCGTGGCGATGGTGCCCTCAGGAACACAGTAGTGAACTAGCTATCATGGGAGTGCGGTCCCTTTCCTCTCTGAGTGCTGACCCTCCCTCCCCTTCCGGTGTTCACCAGGGTGTGACATCGCAGTGGGCCTTCCTTAGACATGACTGCTCAGCCTTGGACTTCTACCCTCGTGAAGTGGGGGCCAAAATCAACCCTTTTCTTAGAAGTTACTCAACCTCAGTGTTTTTTTTCCAACAAATATCAAACTAAATCGTGTGTGATCTACTATCACTTTGCTTAGCAGCGTTAATCAGAAATAAGAGTTGAAATCTGTTTCTAGTTTACTTCTTTTTGGCAACAGATTTCTTGATGAAACTAGGTAGAACAATAAACAGTCCATAAAACTTCTGTTTAAAATAGAGGTTAATGGGAGGTGATCTTGTCCAAACTTACAGTTTAAAAATGTAAAACTCTTTCTTATGTCAGACTTGCTAGTCATTGCTCATATATCCTTATCTAAAGTCCACCATTAACAAGAAGTACGGATTTCTCTCTGATGATTCTGGGAAACAGTACCTTGATGCAAATTGTGAAAATGCTGGATTATATCTAGTTCAAATATATTCAACCAATGCCTAACATGGTGATGAGTATTCTTAATTTTAGTTACAACCTAAAACTGACCAGGCAGTATAAAAATTTAATTCCAGGGGTAAAGCAGCTATAGAATTCATTCTTTCATTATCAAAATAAGACTTCAGGAATCTAGTTTTTTGTTTTATTTTTGTTGTACTCTTAGTAGGTTGTAAAGTTTCTACTGTTTTTTAAAGTGTTTTTCAGGCCTGAAAATAACAACTGGAAAAAAAAGATGCGTTGTCTCAGTAACTTTTGACTCATTGCTGAGACAAAATACCTGAAGCCCAAAATTAGGGAAGGAAAGGTTTATTTCTTACAGTTTCTCAGGAGTTTCAGTCAGTGCTTAGTTGGTTCCAAGGCAGTGTGGGGTGGCAGGGCTGCCATTCATGGCGGCTGCAAGCAGCAAGGCATGCTAGCCAGAGAGAGCGGAAGCGCAGAAGCACAAGAGGAAGACCCGCCTTCCCTATCACTGTATCTCAGCTCCGCCCCTGGGCACATCACCAATCCCGGTGCTCCAAAACAAATCAGTAACAAGCACCAGATTCAGCCCCATCAAAAGTATATGAGGACTTGCGGGTACATAGTATATCACCCAATACATGCGTCTTCCCCGGTGTCCTTTTTGAAAGCATATTAAGTCATTCTTAGAAATCCCTTGAAATATTAGATAGACTGTAGCAAGATAACTTAGTCACCCATAAAATAAGTATGAGAAAAAATACTTTTGTTGCAAACCCTTCTCTTTGAGGAGAATGTCTCAATATAGGGTTTTCAAATCACAGTTTTGGTAATAATTCTAGCATGTGAAAGTATGCATATTTGCCATACTTTCATAAATATTTGTTGTCTAATATAAGTAGAATACACCAGGAATCCTTAATGAACTAGAAAATGTGCAAGAGTTCATATGAGATTTTAAAGTAACCGAGAAAAAATTTGTACCTATGCCAAGAATATCGCCATGTACACTAGGTATTTTTAAACAGCTCGATTTTACAACTCTCTTGGAGAAAGGCTAAAGCCCTTTAATGCTTGTACATTCTATATTCTGCATTTTCCTCTTGAGTGTCTTTGTCATAGAAGTGTCTTGCTGATAGAATCAGCTTCTATTAAATGAAAAAATAAAGATAAATCTAAAATCTAGACATAAAAACTGCAGACCTGAAGCCCTTTCTGGTATCTCTGGTCTCTATAGGATTAATAAATCAATTGTATGCATTAGTTGTTTATTATTTTCAGCCTGTGACATTTCAATCATATGTCTAGTAAAAAACAGTAAACATTTTACATTTTTTTTCTCCAAAAAGGGGGTTAGTGTGATATATAATTCCTTGGCCTAGTTAGTTGCTATTATTACTTTTTACTCCATCTTTTTTTAAAATCATGCCATTTTCCATTTTCAGCATAATTGTTTAGTTCCAAATTATGTGACAATAAATAACAATAAAAAATGTGTGACAGATAAAGACAAGTAAGAAAATAGGAAGCCACCACACATTTTAAGGTAAGGAAGCAGGAGTTTAAACTAGCAAATGCTGTAACATACTCAGTCTCAGTCTTTGAATCCCATGGTTGTATGTAGATTACAAAATTGCATGTCAACAGGAACAAAGAGTGGAACTGAAAGCCTTAAAAAAACACAGAGCAGGAAGATGCTATTTATACATTGAGTCACATGTGGTACAAACAGTCTGTGTTGATCTGTGAAAATTTGGGAACTTAAAAATTAAGAATATCAAAAAGTTGTTTTGAACTACAAAAGAAACATTGCTGTATAAAATTTAAGATAAGACAAGGGCCTCCTTTAGTCTTAAATAGACGGCCCACAAAAAACTGTGTTCATGAAAAGAATGATTTGTAAATGTAAGGCATATGACAGTACAAATTACCTATAAAAAGTAAGCATGGTTCATTGAAAATTGAATGAACTTTCAGTCTTGCTACAAAATATCTTCAAAAGTCATGTGACTGTGTTATGCCCCTAACACTTGTTATTCACTGGTTTATAAAGTAGGTTTTATTTGTGTGATTAACAGTAAGTAACAGATCTTTTCTCTAGTTTATTCTTCCTGAAGTTGGTGCACTAAACCATGAGTCAAGGTTAGGTAAGGTGGATACCAATAAAATGCTAGTGGGTGTCCCCATCATGAGAATTAATGGAAGAAATGAGATTCAGAGCTCAGAATGGATAATGCCAGATCAGTCTCTATTCAGAATAATCCACTAAGTGTGAATGCAGAAATTGCTTATGTGGTTGATAAGGATTGGTGATAAACAAGGAAATTTTTTGAAAAGTTCCAATGTTTTTCAGAGTGCAAGAATCTAAACTTAAGACTATGAGGTCTTAGAATAATTTTGGGAAGTAATATGGTGGTATTTGTAGAAGTGTACAGATTTCATGCAGCCTAATATTTGGGAATCTCAGTTATTTAAATTAAAGAGGTACCAAGTTTAGAGACAGTCATATAGTGATGTTGACTGTATCGTGTCTGTAGGGGAAAAGTTAGTTATCTAAATTGCAAACAGCTGGAGAAACGGTTGGTGAAAATGGTTCATTCCATACTATAGGATTTTGAAAAACTAGTGAAGCAGATAACCTTTCTGTACGTATTAAATTTAATGGGCAATTTTTCTTGAGTCGAGGGTGTGCATCTTCATGAGATTAATTATGCTAATACTTATATACCACTTTAAGCGATCAGATCAGGGAAATAAGCACTTTTACTTCTTCAGCGATTTATCATGGTTCACAATTTTGTATACTGCTTTTTTAGTTATTTTTAAATATATCATAAATTGTTGTAGCTAATGGTTACCCTACTATGCTGTAAAACAATAAAACCAATTTCTCTTCTCTGTAGTTTGGAGTCTCTTACTTATCTTTTTACTATTCTTCCTCCCCTGCTTTCTTAGTCTCTGGCAATCACAGTCCTATTCCATTCTTTCATGAAACTGACTTTAGTCTTCACAAAAGAGGGAGAGCTTAAGTTATTTGTTTGTATGTGTCTGACTTATTTCACTTAACATAATCACTTTGAGTTCCATGTGTTTTTGTCCATTCTTTTCATGTGTATATACACATGTTCTTTGCTTATCCATCCATTGATAGATATTTTGTTTGATGCCACATCTTAGCTATAGTGAATAGTGCTACAATAAACATGGAATATGTCTTTGATATAATGATTTAATCTCTTTTGAATATATATCTGGACTTGGGGCACCTGGATCATATGGTAGTTTTATTTTTAGTTTTTTAAAGGAATCTCCATACTGCTTTCCATAATGGCCATACTTATTTAAACTTGCACCTGCAGTGTATAAGTGTTTGTTTTGCTCTATATCATTGCCTTCATGTTTTACTGTGTTTCTGATAGCCATTAAAATTGGGTGAGATGGTACTTTGTCATTTTGATTTTCATTTCACTGATATTTAGAGATATTGAATATTTTTACATATACTTATTGGCCTTTTGTATGTTTTACAGTTGAGAAAATTCTCAGATTTGTAGCCCAGTTTAATTAATTTTGGGAAGTTTTAGATATTTGGATTACAAAAATTCTGAATATAAATCTGTTGTTACATAATTAATTTGCATATGTTTAAACCCAATCTGAATATTGCCTCTTAACTCTGTTGATTATTTCGTTTGCTGTGCAAAAACTTCTTAATTTGACATAATCCTATTTGCCTGTTTTTATAGTCTGTAACTCTGGAATCCTATCTAAAAACTTTTCCTTATACCAATGCCTTGAACAGTCTTTTGTATATTTTATACAGTTTCAGCTTTCATTTTTTAAAATTTTTTATTTATTTATTTTTGTTACCAGGGATTGAACTCACAGCCTCCTGCTTGCTAGGCAGGCTTTTGTGCCACTGAGCTATATCCCCAGCCCAGGTTCAGCTTTTAGATATATGTTTCTGATCCATTTGTACTTGGATATATATATATATATATATATATATATATATATATATATATAGTATATTTCTACAAATTATTTTGGGATTTGATGTTTGTGGGAGACTGCATTGTTGACTATACCCAGAGCAGGCTGTAAGAATTAATCTCACAATTGTCTTCTTTTAAGTAGGGAGTCAGGCAGAAGTCCATGTGACTCATAAGAGCACTGTGGGTTATAAAACATTAACTTTATTATTCCATCACTTTTTTGCTTATTACTTCCTGTCTTACTATAATGTCTTTGAAATTGTAATGATACTGTATACAGAAAATACCTAATGGCAGAACATATACTTAAGGCCCTTATGGATTGTTCAGGCATAGTAACAAAGTATTTGAAGTCATATCCTGGCCCTAACAGGATGACTTCAGATACTCCCACCAGTCCTTTGGTGCCTAAGTTTCATTTATGCTACAATGATGCAAGTAATGGCACTGTTTGGAGTTCTGACTCTAAGGGCGCTGAAAGAATTGATTTATCTCCAAGAATTCTTGCCCTGAAAAGGGTAGCTCAAATTTATGTTCTTTGGTTGGACAAAGATGAAGCCAATATGTCTTCTTAAAATGCTTCAGTGGCCATGACTTCATGCGTGACATGGTATAAGAAATGTGATTTTTGTAACAGTTTTACTGTATAATTTTTCTGACAATTGATCCAAGCATATTTTTGTATCAGAGCAAAACAGTAATTTGGAGAGAAAAGACACTCTGTACATTTAAATTTTTATTTCAAAATATTTTATTTTCCCTTAGTTCTTTCATGCTACTAAAGATAGAATTACAAATGACAGAGGTATTTTTTGTGTGTGTGAACAAATTTCCTTTCCATGCAAATGGTATTAATAAAATGATAGCAGAATCACACCTCAGGAACAGGCCTTTTTTAGCAATAAAGTTTGAATTTTTCTATTTGAAAACACAACACAATGCTCCACATAATTACATAGTTGGAAGAAATCTTAGATCACATGACTCCAACCTCTCTCTTTCAAAGATGATGAACTGAGGCCAGTTGAAATGAATTGTTATTTAGAAGAGAATATGGATCTTTTGCTCCTAGTACATGCCAGCAGAACTGTTCTGTGCTTCATTACTCAGTAAAACCTAATCGTTATAAGCTTCTAGAGACAGTATTTTGGGTCAAATACCTTACAGACTTTCCTGAAAAATGTGATATAAATATGTAGCCAAAAGGTCCTACTGTCCTTTAAATGCTCCCCCACAAAGATGATATTTTTTTCCAAAATAAAATTTTCTTTTTGAAAATACAGTTCTGTTTTAAAATGTTCACATTTTACTACAAAATCTTCATATCACTGATACTTGCTAATTTATTCAGAGGATATTGAACCCTAAGATTTTTTCAAAATGATAATAGTCGCTCACTATGCCTAAAGTGTAAACACTCTGGTTCATGTGGAACATCTGGTTTTCTTTGGGATATTTGGAATTTTGATACTAGTCAGAGAATGCCTGTACCATCAGCCCCTAATAGAAGTGTTAGCCATCAAGTGTTTGAGGAGCTTTCTCTTCCACCAATATTCATATGTGTTGCCCCAACTAATTGTAAAAGGGACTACGTATGTTTTATGGGACTTCACTGGGAGAGAAAACTTCAAATCTTACATCTGGTTTCCTTCAGTCTTCATATTTTGCTCAATTTTGTATTGTTTTGGAAAACTTAGCCATGAATAAAGTTATTTGCTGAGTCCTGGGAGTTCTTCTAGTGAACAATCAGATCTGGCAGCAGGACGGGGGGCGGTTGGGTGACTGCTGGCAGGCGCAATGACGGACGGTGCAGAATCACATTTTATCCAGTCTTGAAAGACACACCAATATTTTTGCCATAATTTATTAGTCCACACAGATCAACTCAAATACTGTGAAGGACATGATTATCGCAGGGGTTTAAGGTCCAGCGACACAAATGACTGAAGGACGCTTAGGAGAAATGAAGGAATTCAAAAGAATTTAAAGTAAAATGCCAATAGGGATGCTGAACGTAGTTGTCTGTTGAGGTTGTCCTAAATTACAAATATTTTCTCTCCATGTTTTCAAAATTTTATGAAGTCTGATTTTTGAATATTTTTTTCTCCGTTTTTGTAGTTTTGGTGCCATATTTAAGAATCCATTGCCAAATCTAATGTGAGGAAGATTTATTACTTTTGCTTAAGACTTATACTTTTTGGTTTTTGGATTTACACTTAGGTTTTTAATATGTGTTTAATCACTTGCCACATGTAATGTGAAGGAAATACTCAACTTCTTTTTTGCTACATAATTATCCACTTGTCACAATCCTTATGTACTGAAAAGACTCTTATTAAAGCCTAGATTGTCTTTGTGTTTTTGTAAAAGAAAAATAGTTAATTAAAGAATCATGACTTATTTCTAGACCTTTAGTTTTATTCCAATAATCTGCAGGTCTATGTTATGACTAGCAAAATATTCCTTTGATTATTGTTTCCTAGTATTATGAATAAAATAGGAATCAGTGAGTCTTCAAGTTTGATCAGTAATTTTTAAGTTATATGTTTACACTTCATTTAATACATTTATTTATTTGCTTGTTTGTTTGTTTATTTGAGACAAGGTCTTACTATTCAGTTCAGGCTGGCCTTTATCTCACTTTGTAACCCAGGCTGGTCTTAAATTTGCAATGATCCTCCTGCCTTAGCCTCCCAAGTGCTGGGATTACAGGCGTGTGCCACCATGACCAGTAATAAATTTATTTTTTTAAAGTATTCTCTTTGATGTTATAGATTTTTAAAAAATTCTCATGATTTTCAAGTGAAAATGTAAAACATACTAATTTTATACTCTTCAAGACTGATCAATTCATTTATTAGTTCTCACAGATTTCAGTGGATTCAATAGGATTTTTCTATGTACATGGTAATTTCATCTAGGAACAGTGATAGTTTTACTTCATGTTTCTTAACCTAGATTTTTAAAATCATTGTGATGTCTAAATTCCCTAGTAAGAATCTCCAGCACAGTGTTGAATAGAAGTGACAACACAGACCCTAGTCTTATTCCTGATCTTTTGGGAAGTGTATTGTCTTTCTCTGTTATGTAAGACATTACCTATGCTCATTGTTGTTTTTATACTTCTACTGTTCTAAATGCCCTTCATCTAGTTAAAAAGTTTCTTTTCTGCTCCTACTTGTTAAATATTTTTAGGTGGTGAATTTTAATTCCTTATATCTCTATCTTTTGAAACGATCAGTTAAAAAACTTGTGTAGTTTATTACATGAATTTATTATTGGATATTAAACCAACTTCTTATTCTTGGGATAAATCTACTTGATAAATTGTTTTGTGGTTACTAGATTGAATTTGATGGTATTTTGTTGAGGAGTTTGGTGGCTACATTCAAAACAGGTCTCAGTCTCTAGTTTCTTCATGATTACTTTATGTGGTATTTGTTTCAGGTTAATACCTTACCTGAAACAATAAAAGTTGGAAATGTTTCATCTTCTATTTGTTAAAAGAATTTGAAAACTAATTGATATTAATTATACTTTGAACTTAGAATGTGCCAGAGAAACCACCTGAATCTGAGCTCTTCTTTGTGGGTAGTTTTATGTTTATTACTAATTCAGTACATTAGTTTTTTTGTTTATTAAGATTTGAATGCCTTTCTGGCAATGTATTTATTTAATTGAATGTGTATCATTTCATGTAACCTCTCTATCATCATTTCTATTTTACAAGTTGAAGTTTGTAGTAATTTTTCCTCTTATAGCATTGATTCTAGAAATCTTAATTTTTTTCTTCTTTGATCTAGACAATAGTTTATCAGTTTTTTGAATCATTTCACAGAGCTACCTCTTGCTTTCATTATTTTTTTCTATTGTTTTTCTAATTTATATTTCATTTCTGTTCGGCCCGAGGAATTAAAACATTAATACACTGTAAGTCTACTTTGTCCCTTTCATTTATATCCCCTTTCATCTCTCCAATTTTCATAATAGCAAATCTAGATATTTTATCCAATAACATTCCCTTTTTTCCTATCTCAAGTCTTGAATTTCCTCTCAAGACTGATATTTGCTAAGAATTACTTTCGGAAGTATTATTCCTAAGAATAAGCATATTTCATTTTGTTATTTCTAGTTTGATTTGAATTTTGGCATGAGTAGGTGATAAATTTTATCAAATATTTTTCTCTGCTTCTGACAAGACCCTATAGTTTGTTTTGATTATTGTTATTGACTATGTTGACTTTTAAACATTCTACTAACCACTCGTCGTGTTATATAGTCTTTTTTAACATATATTTTTACTGTATGTGACTTGACAATGTTGTCCAGGATTTTCATGTCTATGTCGTTGAATAATATTCATCTTTTTTTTTCTCCAAATAGTCATAACAGGTTCTGGTTTCAGGGCTCTGATGGCATCATAGAAAGTCAGGAAGCATTATATCTTTCTCTGTTCTTGGAAAATATGGCAGTCTGTATTTTCTACATCCTTCCATCTTTCTAAAACTTTCCCTTTTTTTCCTTGAGTAGATGGTCTCATGCCAGAAACTTTCCTCATCTTTAATTTTGAAAGTTTTTCCTTTCCTTGCCCGATCTAAAGCTTGTTTCTTATATGCAGATACTTTTCCACTGCAATCTTCTCAACAGAGGACTCTTTGTAACTACATTCCTTATATCAATTTTACTTTTGTTGATTAATCTTGATTACTAAATTCACTAGATTGAGAAACTCTGTAGAATTGATTGGATGGTGAATAACTTACATCACATAAGTTCTTACCTGAATGGGCACTGAGGTGAGGCCTAGCTGGGGGAAGTGGTTCCTGGAGGCAATATCTAGGGTTTGACCTCTGCTTTTCAGGCCATTCCCCTGCTCTCTGCTTTCTGGATACCATGAGTTGAGCAGCTTTCCTTTGGCCTGTCCTCTGCCTGGTGGTTCTGCCTTGGGACTGAAAGAACATGGACTGAAACCTCTGAAAACATGACTCAAAATAAACTTCCCCTCCTTTAAAGTGCGGGTGGCATGTACTTTGTCCTGGGATGAAGAACGGACCAACACAAAGCTGAAGAAGTACAAACGTCCCTTATTTCTAATTCATGGTTTCAGAACATTTTCTATCCATGCCTCCACTTCTGGGATGAAAATGAAGCACAGGAGAACTCCAACTAATTTTTAAAAGCAGAATTAAAGGCTAAAATTATGATACCTACTATCTCTCCTTGGTGGAATCTTTACCATAAAAGTTAAATATAATGACATTCATTAAGTCACAACTTTGCTCATAAAGCTTGCAGATTACACTAAACTTTTAGTAAGATACTTTATCTTTTCCATAACTTGGTTCAAGTTTAACTTGGTAATTTTTGTGCCTGAGTAATATCTTTGGATCAAGTTAACTTTATTGCTGTAAGCATAGCTAATAGTAATTAACTATGAATATTCCGTGCTAGCATATTGTGTGCTCCATTCATCCATTCGGATTCTGCCCATCTGTGATGTTCTCTTGATCACCTTAGAACTAAGTGTTCTGGTTATAGTGTTGAATTCCTATGGTAATGATTTCACTCAGTTATTATTGGATATTTTTAATGTTTTTGCATATCAAGTTTTAGAAAACTCTTATATCTCTTTCCTAAAACAGGGTCCAGAACATGTTAAACATTCAAATAATACTGTCATAGACATGAAGGTGAAAAAATTATGCTTATTTTCTTCTTTTAAATATTAATAAATATATAATGCATAGCAGGTTTAAGAATCAGGAATTGGCTGTACTATCACCCTGGTGCATAACGTTAAGTATTTTTATGTAAGCTTCTCCTTTGTGAAATGAAGTTTATTAATCCATTGCTCTATATATTTCATAATCAAAACTTAAAATTTTTTAAAATCCTAGGATGAACAAATAATTGTGTAAAAAGAATAACTGTTACTTTAAAATTTAGTTTTAAAAGGTTTTGAATTACCTTTCTTGCTCTCCAGCAAGGAAGGGTTTGCTTGCATCAGTGGACATCTGTTCCATGTCCAGAAACTTCACAAGGGAAGCTCACACTTTAAATGTCAAATTGCTGAAATATATGGTGCTACATTTTTGCTATTTTTGAGAAAATATGTTGATTGTCACCTAGAATGTCTATTTTTAAAGAAAATTTTCAAAATTGAAAATTTGACCTAATTAGCATCAATTATGTATAGATTGTTAACCTTAAAAAAATAATATTCTTCACTAGGAGAGATGTAAAATATTTAAAACTTCATCTGAAAAAGTAAATTGAAGCTTATAGTTGAAAACAAAAGCAAAATTTCCAAATCTCATTACATAATAAAATATGATCCAAAGCAAAGCTCCCTTCCTCTCTCTTGTTTTGCAGCCTTCTGCCACTGTAAATGGTTGCTCGTCTGCTATGTGCCACCCCTGCCTGGGAGCCAGCCAATTATGGACAGAAACCCCTACAAACTGTGAGCTAAATAACCTTTCCTCCTTTAAGCATGGGTGTCAGGTACTTTGTCTCAGCAATGAGAAAAAATTAACTAACACAGGGTACCCATGGAAATTATCATGTAAGCTCATAAATAGTGATGGTTTCAAGCAATAGTTGTCTGCTTGCCTTGCTGCCTTAGGATAGTCTTTTTTTTTTCTTTTCAGTAATACATTGAGACTTTGGAAATTGAAAAAAAAATTTACTTATAGTTATCCAGATATAACTTGTCTATGTAAGAAAATTTTCTGATTATATAATACTTTAATATATAAAAATTAAGTATATTTCCAAAATTGTGTCTTCATTTAGGAAACTAAGAAAAGCATACCAATTGTCCATAGGTAAAGACATAACAAAAACAGAGATCTATGAAAAACCACAATTAAAAACTTTGTTTTTTAAAATGTATAGATTAGAGACTTGGTAGGTTTGGAAATTCTACTAAGGAAGGAGTGATCAGAACTGACTTCTCACTGAGATCAGCTAAGGAAGTCAATAGGAAGAACATATTTTGAATTCATTGTTCATTAACCCTCTGTATATGGTTTTATTTAAGCAAATAAGACTTTTAATATTAAACATAATCTGATTTTATTGTGAAAAATAATTTTATGTAATATTTGACTATTCATTTAAGAAATTTCAAAGGGGCTTGAATTATCTTCCATGTATGTTAGTTTCTCTAAATATGAATGTTTGCAAAGCTAGTGATTTTTCAGTTATTTTTTATTCTACAAAGATTTGTGAATTTTAATCATAATTCAGCAGACCATAAAGGATGTCATTCTCCCTTTTTGAATTTTCCATCCATTGGTAGAATGTTTTCCATTCTTGGTAGACTTAGAAGACACTGTTGATAACCCATGAATCTTCTTGTAGTTGTGACACTTGAATTTCAGTTCTTTGCCATCCTTCTGGTTATGAATACCCATGTGTCAAACACCATGAGGAAAAGAAATATGTGAAACAGAACTCAGAGTAAAATGTGCTTTGTCCAAGAATGTTGGGAAACCTCATTATTTCTTCTGCATTAATGTCGCTGAACTGCTACTCTCAGTTTCTACATATCTAGACTCCTAATGTCTGTCTATTCTTTGCT
>RJWM01036177.1:0-18343 GCA_004363535.1 Dasyprocta punctata | reverse complement strand
TGCCAGACAGGCACTTAAGCCACTGAGCCAAACTCCCAGCCCTAGTTTTTTTTGAGGCAGGGTCGCAGTATGTAGCTCAGGCCAGCCTTGTGCTCGAGTTGTAGCCCAGGCCAGCCTTGCGCTCGAGTTGTAGCCCAGGCCAGCCTCGAACTCACAACGCTCCTCCTACCTCAGCCTCCCGAGTGCTGGGATTAAAGGCGTGTGCCACCATTCCCGGCTGGCAAACTTTTTCTATATATGGCCTGACAATAAATAGTTTTGGCTTTATAGGCCACATGAATTCTCCCACTGTAGCATGAAAACAGTTCACATAGCCGATGCATAAATGAACATGGATGGAACTGTGTTCCAACAAAACTATTTAGAAAATAAGCCACTTGCTGTAGTTTGGCAACACTTGCCTTAGGATATTTTACTCTTAAAACTTCTCTTTCTGGGCATGGTTCCTGCCTGTAATCACTACACTCAGAAGGCTAAGGCAGGAGGATTGTGAGTTCAAGATCAGCCTTAAATATGTAGCAAGACCCTGTCTAAGAAAACCAAGGAACAAAAAAAGAAAAAGAAAAAATCTTTTGTGTTTTCCGCTTAGTCATGGTGATTTATGTTTCTCTTTAAACCTTTTCTATAATCTTCTACAGCAATTTTTTGACTTCCAGGCTTACCTGTTTCTCTATTTCACAATTTTAATGTTTTGGAGAATGCAAGTGGTAACTAAAATGGATATTTTGCATTTCATTAGTATGGAGTGTTAGAATGTGAAAGTGATTTGTGTCTGCCTCATTGTTACTGTATAACTTATTCCAAATAACCTCACTCCTTTTATTATAGATAGCTAAGTTAGATAGAAATTAAGAGAGAAGGATTGAGTCCTGGAGGGAGTTCAGTGCAAAAGATTGAAACACATCGAAATTGTGGCTAGCGGCAAATCTGAAGAGTTCCAGGCTTCAAGATGGAGACTGATATAGCCAGGCCTGACAGCCTCCCTAGAGATAAACAGCAATTTGAGATTATGCCATAATTAGCACCACCTGGCCCAATGAGCCCAGTGAAACATCACACACTGAGGTGGGTGATCAGAACATCCAGATCTACACTCCTATCCCTTTCTTTTCTTTTCTTACTTTTTTTTTTATGGCACCGGGGATCGAACTCACAACCTCGCACCTGCTAGGGCAGGAGCTTAAGCCACTGAGCCAAACTCCCAGCCCTGGTTTTTTGAGGCAGGGTCGCATTTGTACCTCAGGTCAGCCTTGCGCTTGCGTTGTAGCCCAAGCTGGCCTCGAACTCACAGCACTCTTCCTACCTCAGCCTCCCGAGTGCTGGGATTAATCCTATCCCTTTCTAAGAATGCCTTTGTTTTATGATTAGAAGTTATACATAATGATCCTCACCATATACATGTTTTTTCCCTGTTGGAACAATATTAGCTCTGTGACTATACTTGTATTCTTATGAATTGATTATAGTTTGACCCACATTGTACCCATGTTGTGCATTTATTGTATAAAATACCCTTGAAAAAGAGCCTCAATGGCCATCCACTCAGAATCTCTCCTGGAAAATCGAGAGCTGTTCTATTTATTTTCAGTAAAACTCTCCTAACTTTCTTTGGGTTCCAGACTTCGTTCCTCAGTATTGTGACATCATGAACTTGGCACATCTGACATCTAACAGGTTGGGAGTTGTTTTCCCTATAACACTTCTGAATGGTTTGTTCCTTCCAATCTAGATTTCATGGTAAGAAATGGGCTCATTTGGGTGAATTTCAAGAAATTTATGGAACTTGTCTCTATATGGTATCATTAGTATGATTCAGTTTATCACTGTCTCTCCGTGCATGTCATCGTGCTTACACTAAAGGCTGATTTCTTTATGCTCTGTCTTCCTTTACTTCCTAGCTCCTGAATCCTTAACTGTTTTTTCTCACTTCATTCTACCTCATCTTTCTCTTTACAGACTATCTGCTTTAGCTCTGGCTGCTGTCCACACTGTCTAGTTGTCATTAAATTGTGAATTTGATTTCTTGCAGGTGGTTAAGTTTCTGAGACTTGTGGGAGTAGCAGTTGCTATTTGGCAGGTCTTGGACACTTTCCCTTATTGATTGTTGTATGTAGCTGTCTTTCCCTATGTATAATTCAAAATTGCTTTAGCTTAACATAGTCTAGCTCCTATAAGTATATCTAGTTCATTTAATTGCTCTGAAAGTAGAAGGCAACCCAGTCATGGAGTATTTAGAAGTGTCTCATACCTCACCCTTTGGAATTTGACACAGTTTCACACAAACTATACAACTCTATTTTCCTTAATGTCATTATTTTCTCCCTCCTACTAACTGGCTTCCTCATCCTTTATGTATTCTATTGCCCATAGTTTCCGGGTTTTTTTTTTTTAAACTCCTAATTCTCCTGCCTAATCACAAGTTGAGCTTACTTAAATCTTTCAATATTCTTACATAGGCTGTGATAGTACTTGCATTGGGTATCCATTCATCTTTAGCTGCTGAGTTTCTGTTCCTTTGTTTTTCCCAATTTTCAGTTGACTAGAATTTTCTTATCTCATCCTTGTTCGGAGAAGTCTTTCATGTCATGATAAGTCAGACTTGTGTACCAGCATGAATGCCTGTCCTTGGGTCTGATACTTACCTTTGATCTAATCAGCTATAGGTTTGGTGGATGAATAGTTGATCATAGAATACTGATCATAGAATACTGCCTTAGCCAGGCTTCTTGCCAGTACAGTTTTGCCTTTAGAAAGATTTTGGGCACAGGTGACACTGACATTTGTTTATTTACTTCTGTCAAGTTTAGCTCTCTAAAGCACTTATTGCAGCAGCTACCAAGTCTCTTAAAGATTCACCTTCTAGTAGGTACAAGTTCTAAGTTCCATGATACCACAGACTGGTTTACACATATTACACTGGTTTACACATATACCACAGACTGGTTTACCCATAAGTTTGTAACCAATTTTCTAGACTGTGTTTCTTTTGAGGGAGCTGTTCTTTTTCTTACTATTTATTCCTTAGATGCTTTGCTTGCTTGAAGCAAATTCTCTGGTGAGCTCACCAATTGGCAGGTTATTGGTAGTCTACCTGTAGGGAGATAATGGTGATTGGGATGACATAAAATTTCAAGTGTAGGGGGATGTCAGTATGGTTAATCCTTTTATGAATACTAACAGTCCAGAGAAGCTCTAGGAAACTCAACAGCAGGAGTTGTTCCATCTTCACATTAGGGTTATATATTTGTACAACTTAGCTGGCCTACTTATCTTTTGCTTATCTTTTGTGTCTTGTAATTTCTTCTACTAGGTATTGGTCTATCCATCCACTTTTTTTCTCCGCTCCTTTTTTTTTTTTTGGGGGGGGGGGGCACTGGGGATTGAACTCACAGCCTCGCATCTGCCAGACAGGTGCTTACAACACTGAGCCAAACTCCCGGCCCTAGTTTTTTGAGGCAGGGTCACACTGTAACTCAGGCCGGCCTTGCGCTTGCATTGTAGCCCAAGCGGGCCTTGAACTCACAAGGCTCTTCCTACCTCAGCCTCCCGAGTGCTGGGATTAAAGGCGTGCGCCACCACGCCCGGCTTCCGCTCCATATTTTTATCCACTTTTTTTTTTTTGGTACTGGGATCGAACTCGCAACCTTGTGCTTGCCAGGCAGGCACTTAAGCCACTGAGCTAAATTCCTGGCCTCCGGCCCTATTTTTTGAGACAGGGTCTCACTATGCGGTTCAGGCTGGCCTTGAACTCACTTTGTAGCCCTGGCTGGTCTCGAACTCACAGTGATCCTCCTGCCTCAGTCTTCAGAGTGCCGGGATTACAGGTGTGCACCACCATGCCCAGCTTGTATCCACTTTCTTAAGATACTACCTTTCTCATAAATTTTGCTTCCTTATTGCTTTCCAATCTGTGTTGTGTGCTGGCGTGCTGCAAATCCTTTCAGTTTCAGTTCCCTTTACTGTGATTACTTTTCATAGTCTACTTCTAATTTTTGAGAACACAATTTTACTAAGCCTGACCTACTAGTACATTTAAAAACAATGGAGCCATTTAATTCTAAACAATACCCTATAGTTTTTCCTGCTTGCACTGTTCTAAAAGTGGTAGAAAATAAGCCAGATATGGTGGTGCACACCTGTAATCCCAGCACTCAGGGGGCTGAGGCATGAGGATCATTGCAAATTTAAGACCAGCCTGGGCTGCAAAGTGCACTGAATATCATCCTGAACTGCATAGCAAGACCCTGTCTCAAAAAGACCGAAAAAAAAAAAAAAGTAGCAGAAAGTAAAATAAAATCTCAGGAGATGGGTATCGGATTTCCTAGGCTAGTGATGGCAAACCTTTTAGAGCTTTCAAAGGTAGAAACAGCCTACTGTGGCACACAAGGGTATAGGAGGCTCACCACCACTATTGTAGGCTGACCTATGGTCATCTTTGCCCTACTCCCACATTGTTGCATGTTCCTAAATATGCAACACATACCATAAATATGATTAAGACCAGAGTTAATTGTGGGACAAATATGAGTGTTGAGAGCCTCTAAGATGACTCAGCATCCTGTCAATCAATTATTCTTGTCAATTGCACCTAGAGATTCAGTGAGAGACACTTAAGTGGAGGAATCTGGCCTTTAAATTCTGGAAGGCTGATTTATTCATCCCTTTTGTGGTCGTTTCTGTTGTTACTTTTGTGTGTTTTGACTTATGTGCAGTGCTTTTCTTTCACTGTTGCACCTTTTTCTGCCCGCTCCAATAGCGGCATGAACTTGTCCTGAGTACAACTCCTCACGATCTTCAGTAAACAGAGCTGCTTACTACATGCCTTACTACTATACTGACTGTACACTGGCAATTCTTTTCTTGTCATACACAAGAATCCTGACTACTGTTAGCCCATTCTACCAGCCCTATCCCAGTTTAGTTACTAGCATATAAGAAACAGCAGTTGGTAGATCTTCACTTTCATATTCTATAGTCAATATGATGATTACACTTATTCTCTGCTTTTACTCTGTTTCTTACAGCTTCTAATGTAGCCATTAACAACTGAATTCTCTATCATTCATTTCAGGGTTTCCAGTTACAAATACCTGCAGGACCCAGGTGAGGTAAAAGTGTAAGATGGTTCTGATATTAATTCTCTTCTTTTTTCTTGAAATGCTGTTATTTTTATTTTCCTTGCCCTTTTTTTGTTTATCCACCTTTTAATAGAGACATTAGAAGAGTTTCTCTTTTTTAAATTTTATTTTAAAATTTTTTATAGTACATGTTTACAGTATATAATGAAGTACATTAATCATGGGGACTTGGTACGTGTATATAACGTCTTAATTGAGATTTTTATAAAATATAAACAAAGAGTGCAGTTGTGTTGGTCAAGAGCAACTGTGATGCTGCTAAGAAAATAGTAGGGAGTGTTGGGGATGGTGGGCAGCATGAACATGGATAATTCATCTGAAGGGGAAAGGCTATTAGTACTGCTTCGCTGCTGCTAATCGTTGTTCAGTGGAAGTATGGGGCTAAGATTGCCATGATTTCTGGCTACCTAGAGTCTGATTGTCTTTAGCTTTTTGTTTGTCTTTGTTTTTCTGTAGTTCAAGCTGGCCTTGAACTCACAGTAATCCTCCTGCCTCAGGCTCCTGTGTGGTGGGACTACAAGCATGCACCACGGAGCCTAGTTTCAATTTTATTTTATTTTATTTTGAATCTTTCAGGTCAGCATTACACCTGTAATCCTAGGACTCAGAGAGGCCAAAGTAGGTTTGAACCCAGGCCAGGCAGTTTAGTGACTTAGCAAGACCCTATTGTTGGAGACCGCTACGAAAGCAGTTCTGAGCAGGATTTAAAATTTACTAATTGGCATTTTATTTATCTGCGAGCCTGTCCTAGACCTAGGCCCCTTCGATGGGAGCTGATTCATAGTAAGGAAATTCTATGAATCACTGGTCCTGACCGAGGCCTGTAGTGGCCAGTGAGGTCAGAGATACCTCAAAAGGCAGGGTAAAAAAGGTCGCAGCTGAGGACATATTGGCTCCATAATCAATTATGTTAATAGAGACTGCCCTGCAAGATTTGTACTCTGCAGGGCATCACAGTCCCATCACAAAGGCCATTTTGGAGATAACATAGTTCTCCATTCCTGGCATTCCTTCCTCCTTAGAGATGTCCTTAAAGTGACTCCCAAGTCCTGCTCAGTTCTGGCACCACCCTCAGCACCTCCCTCATTATCCCCTCTCTTTGTGTATTTGAAAATATATACGGTGATCCAGAAAAGCTCTTTGTCTTAGCCCTCATGATAGCTGCAGAGTCAAGAACTCTGCAGGGGCTTTGATCCTCCTGGAGCCCTAAAATCATACAACTTGTCTCATTTAAGCCCTCGCCGTGCACTCGTTCAGAAGATTGGGGATCTAGGCCGGGTCCCCGATACCCTATCTCAAAATTAAGATTAAAAAAAAGTCTTATGTATGTAGCTCAGTGGAAATGCCCTAGGTTCAGTGTCCAGTATTGGAAAAAAAAAAAAAAGAAAAGAAAAGAAAAAAAAAAAAAGAAGAAGAAAGAAAAAAAGCTTCAGGCAGCAGAATATGTTTAGAAATGGCTTTATGACCTTATAACTTCTACTTTTTCATAATGGCTTATTTGTAGTCTTAACTTTTTTGCATATGTTACAAAACATGAGAATGTAGCACATTACCTGTTCAACTCAGCTGGGAGGTTGGCAGTTTCCCTGTTTTTTTTTTTTTTTTTTTTTGGTACCACAGATCAAACTCACAACCTTGTACCTGCCAGGCAGGCGCTTAGGCCACTGAGCTAAATCTTGGGCCCAGTTTCCTTATTCTTTACAGTTACTCCTATTCTGTTTGAACGTCTTTTTTTTTTTTTTTTTTTTGGTGTGTGTGTGTCACTGGGGATCAAACTTACAACCTCACACCTGCCAGACAGGTGCTTAAATCACTGAGCCAAGCTCCCAACCCTAGTTTTTTGAGGCAGGGTCACACTGTGTAGCTCAGGCTGGCCTTGTGCTTATGTTGTAGCCCAAGCCGACCTCAAACTCACAACGTTCCTCCTACCTCCGCCTCCCGAGTGCTGGGATTAAAGTGAACTTCATTTTTATAACATGTATGAATTCCCAAGCTGTTAACATCATTTCATGTCTAAGTTTTCAGTATTAGACACAAAAGTACTAACTTGTATTTGTAGTGAATTTGGTGATATAGTTCAATTCTTTGTGTCTTTTTTTTTTAAATAATTATATGGCTTTAAGTTTTTTATGTGTGTGCTACTGGGTATCAAGCCCAGGGCCTTGTGCATGAAAGAACTCTACTACTGAGCCACATCCCCAGGCTTTCAGTTCTTTAGAATATCCCTGGTTGTTCTTCTTGAAATGTCAGTGGTGACTTCAATCATTGTTTCATTACTCAGAGCTTTGGGTAGAATCATTATTCTAGATCTCTGCTTTGAATAGTGTTTCTCTTCATTTATTTGGCTCTGATTTCTCAATTGTTCATGTGTAGTTTCTTTCTTTCTTTCTTTTTTTTTTTTTTTTTCTTTTTCGGTACCAGGGATTGAACTCTCAATCTCGCGCTTGCTAGACAGGTGCTTAAGCCACTGAGCCAAACTCCCAGCCCTGTTTTTTCAAGGCAGGGTCGTACTATGTAGTTCAGGCCGGCCTCGCTCACGGTGTAGCCCAAGCAGGCTTTGAACTCACAATGCTACACCTGCCTCAGCCTTCCAAGTGTTGGGGTTAAAGTCGTGGGCCACCACGCCTGGCTTTATGTGTAGTTTCTAATAGACAATTTTGAGTTTATCTTCATATATTTTTATTTTGTGAAACCTTTCAGCTTCAGTTCTCTGTGAGAACAAAGCATCTAACACAGTAATATTCGAGCCAGGTAGTACTAATAGCCTTTTCCTTTCAGATGAATTGTCCACATTCGTGTTGCCCACGATCCCAAACACTCCCTCCTATCTTCCTGAAAAGGGGTTGCCACCAAGGTCATTTCTCTAACAATATTTCATAGAGCAAAATCATGAGATGAGTACAATGTGGGTCAAACTTTAAGCCACCAGTAAGATTACTACAAGTATAGTTGCCAAGCTAATAGTAGTCCGTAGGAAGTGGGTCACATAGTCAGGGTACATGGAAAGAACAAAGGCATTTTGAGAAAGGGCTAGGTCCAGATCCTCTGGTCACTCACCTTGGTGACTGTTGTCTATCTGGACTTAATGGACTGGGTGGTACCAATTGCAGTATAATCCCAAATTTCCATTCATCCCTTAGGGAAATATGTAAGTCTGGCCAATGTGATTTTAATTTTGAGGCCTTGCCCTCTTCAGATAAAGCTGAGCTGTGGTTTGATGGTTCTCATCTTTTGCACCGATTCCTTCCTGGGCCTGTCCCTGTCTGAGTGAGTATTAATTTCTATCTAATTTAGCTGTTTATGATAGTCCCCCCTCTGAAGAGGTATCCTTAACTGTGGTTAGGGGAGAATGGGCAAAGTTTTGGGCTCAGAAGGGTCGATGTGAGGGGGACTGCAGTCATGGGCCTTCTCCAGCAAACTACTCTAATAGGCCTTGAATGAAAGTCATGTTGTAGTTTAGCAGTTATGAACTCCCTTTTTACAAGCTCAATCTAGTGGATCCCAGGAAAAGGAATCTGGCACATTTGTCGTT
The DNA here is from genome assembly GCA_004363535.1 of Dasyprocta punctata. Lineage (NCBI taxonomy): Eukaryota > Metazoa > Chordata > Mammalia > Rodentia > Dasyproctidae > Dasyprocta > Dasyprocta punctata. The sequence goes on along the minus strand of RJWM01036177.1, from coordinate 9,673 downwards.
GGTTCCATCTGCATGATCATTTGGAGCTGGGCAGCCTCTAGGTGAGAATAAACAAATTTTGAAGAAATTAAAGCATGTACAATTAAAGTGGCTATTTGCAATGATTGGGGTAAACATTTTCTGGAAAGACAGTGAATATTTTAGACTCTTGGGCCACATAGTTTCTGTTGCTTCTACTCAGCCTGGCAAATTAGCTATTGATGATTCATAAATAATTGAGTGTGGCCATGTTGATGTGGCAGAAGCCAGATTTAGCACAGTGGCTATAGTTTACCGATTTTTGGTCTAGTCCATCCTTGTTTATTCTCTTAAAATGTTTTCTTAGGTATTGTTCTATATTCCATGAATTTGAAATTACTTTTTAAAAATTTGCTTTGCCTTAAAAATTCACTTACAGATGTTGTAATGCTATTATTCAGAATTAACATGTTTAGAGTTTGTAGCATTTCTTCACCTTTTTTCGAGATATCTATTCAAGTCTTCCTAGATCCTAATAATTCTAATTTTCATTATGTAGTTACCTAATGCATCATGTGTTATTCCTTAGGCATTATAAACCACATATAACCATAATAAGTTAGATTTTTAAATTGATGTTAACAGCTGTTTAGTTTTTCTACCTTATTTAAAAATAAAAATGTCATCTTTTCCTGGCAGTAAAGGGAGGACTGTGGGTATAGCCCCTGGGTTTCATCCCCAGCAGTAAAAAATAAAAGTAAAGACATACTGTTTTTTTGTATGTTCATATGGTACTAGGGATTGAATTTAGGGCCGTACACATGCTAAGCAGGTGCTCTACCATTGGCCTAAATCCCCGGCCCTTTTTAATCCCATTGTTACACAAACCCATCTCCACTGAAGAACCAGGTGTTACTCAGAGAGGTGGAGGGAACCAGTTTATTATGCTAGCAGACTGGAGGAGCTAGGCACCCTAAAATCCAAGCCCTGAGGGATTTGTCAAGGAACACAAAATGGGGCGTGGTTAGACAGTTATTTTGTGCTAGGTGGCCATTTTGGTCTTAAGTTTCAGTTTCCCAAAGTGTTGTTCTCCTCATTTCCCCTTTAATACCCTATATAGTCCTGTAGGGAATCACCATCTTCCAGGGTTCTATACAGGTAGAGTGCCATTGTAATAGGCAAAGTTAGATAGGAGTATTATAGGCAGTCAGTTAGGGCTGGGCTCTCAAAAGAGCCAGTGCAAAAGACCAGATACCATGCAACTGTGGGGGTGATGAACACCTACTGTGGACTAGACCTCAAGACAAAAGATAAAACAAATGCACCCACACCCTAAGGGTAAATATCAGGGAATGATACACTAAATAAGTATCAATCACCTTGAGGAAGCCAGAAGGAGCCACTAACCCAACTCCATACAGGAAAAGTCCCTGTTCATGTTTGCTTGCTATGTTATTGTAAGCCAAATAATATATATTGTAATCCAAATAATGTAATCCCTTTTCTCATCCACCTTGCAGTCCTCAACGTTTTATTTGTAATCCCATGGAAATGTTATTGGAATCCCAGTGAGTTAATTCCAATCTACCACCTCCAGTGCAACCTGCAGTGAGAATAAAAACATTAAGGCACATTTATAATTATGGGCAGTCAAGGAGCCCTGAGTCTGGTCCAGGTGAGGATTCATGGAACAAAGGGCTTCATGCAAGGCATCACCCAGCATTTATAAACTCATGAAAAAGGGAGTGACTTGAGGATGGGTGATGGTGAAAATGATGGGAATTCTGTGAAGTCTGTGAGTTAGGCTTAGTTAGGAAGCTAGAAAGCATCTCTGCAATATGCAGAGAGAAGGGTATGAAGAAAGACCAAGCTGCATAGCTCAATGGTAGCATTTAAATGTTTAGGGGGAGCGAGGCGTGGTGGCGCATGCCTTTAATCCCAGCACTCGGGAGGCTGAGGTAGGAGGAGCGTTGTGAGTTTGAGGCCGGTTTGGGGTACAACACGAGTGCAAGACCAGCCTGAGTTACATAGTGCGACCCTGCCTGAAAAAAAAAAACTAGGCCTGGGAGTTTGGCTCAGTGGCTTAAGCACCTGTCTGGCAGGCGCAAGGTTGTGATTTCGATCCCTGATGACGCAAAAAAAAAAAGTTTAGGAGGCTGTTGCTTTAGTTTCTGATATGTAAAGTTTTGTGCCCTTGAAAGTCATAGCTACTCATCTTGAGGCTCAAATCCAGTTGACATTCCTGGAGCTATGTGGCTCTGCCCTCCAGCTGTGCTCAGCTATTTGTAGGGAGATACGATGCCAGGAAACAGGAAACTGTCAGTTGGCTTCAAAGATTACATATCAGTACCTCAGCTAGTCCTATTTACATTGCTTAGAGCCAATTGAAGGGAGAAGGAAATAGCCTAGCCAGCTCTGTACATATCAGTACATGGAAATAGGGCTCAGTTTAACTAATGCTGAAGCAAATGTTCTGCATTCAAGGAGAGTTGTCCAGATCGTCTTCTATACTACATGACTTACTTTCCCATTTGTCACAATTTTACCTGGTCAGTTGTGATCTTATTGGTTGACCATAGTTCTGTCCCACCTCATGCCCATCTTGTGATTTCCCATTTTTTCCCACCTTAGACTGCTTTACCTTGTGGTTTTTTTCTATAAAAATCCCTAGAAAGGACAGGGTCTTGGCAATTCACTTGGGACCCCTTCTGTCTCCTTCTCCTAGTTCTTTCCTTCTCCACTGGATCCTGTCCCTCAATTCCCTAACCTTTGGTGACTACTCCTGACTGTTTTTGTTGTTGTTGTTTTGAGACAGGATCTCACTATGTAGCCCAGGCTAGCCTTCAACTCATTATGGAGCCTAGGCTGGCCTCAAACTTGCAGTGATCCTCCTGTCTCTGCCTCCCACGATTACAGGCATGCGCCACCATGCCTGGCCGCCCTGACTGGTTTAATTGCAGCAATCTCCTCGTAGGAAGATTCATGTACCACCCTTCCCTGTGGTGAGAAGGTCTAGGACACACCTCTGTGTTTTGTAAGGTTACAGCTGTCAATGAATCTGGTTTTGAGGGAGAATAGTGAATCAGCTACCCATTCCATGTTATTGTTCTTGGGGCAGCCAATAGTATAGCCCTATTGATGTCCTGATTCCTCCTAAACCAGTCCCAACTCCAGCAGCTATTCCTGAGCCAATTAAATAAACCCAAGGCTAAGAAATTTCTTCTCCTGTGTGAGTTGCTGCCAGGGTGCAGGGCCACCTCTGTCTCATGATCTGTATAAATGGACATTTCAGGAATGAGGAAAACTTGGCACACATTGCGTTCACCCAGTTTACCTGTAGGTAGCCATAAGCTGTGTCCCCACATAAGTAGAATAACCTCGGGAAGTGAAGGACTGTACTGGGTCCCATTATTTGGCAGTGTCTGTGGGAGCAGATTGAGTAGGATATGGATCCTAGGGACATTCTTTGGGCCAGTCCAGGGGCTATGAAGACACCTCGAGTTGGCCCTTAAACTGTCAAGGAGAACCGCTTGCCCATCGGCTCTATCATTGTGCTCATGTTTAGTTCAGAGGGGTCTCAGGAGGCTCAATCGGCTGGAACTGGGATTCCCATATAGGGCCTTCTGTGGAGGGGCATGCATAGCCAACAGAACTGGTGTCCTGTGATGTGAAGCAGGCTAAAGGAGGCATTTAGGAGCCTGTGAATGTGAGGGGCAGGGTTGGTAAACCAGGTCATCGAATAGAGGCTGGCTAAATCTATATGCCCGGTAGGGTTGTTTTTGTTCTTGGCCAAAGTTGTTTCTGAACCTCCTCAACTTGGTTTTTTGTGTGCCCTGTCTTGTACTCCCCTTTCCCCTTGGAGATGCCTCCATGGTTCATGTAGTTCCAACAGATGATTTTTCCATATTAGTTGTCACAGGTTGACTCTGGGGCTATGATTTGGCCAAAGCAGAAGAGTATACCCTTGGGACTGTGGCTACCAGTATATTGGCACTGGATGGCTTTCTGATAGCATCTGGCAGCATGTATGTGTGGGAGCTGAACCCAGTAACATGGCGCCTGCGTGTGGTCATTGGATGATACTGGCTTTGGACAGGGGACAGATGTAGATTGGATGTCATTACTGCCCAGCAAATCTAGGACCCAAGGACTGACAGCTCGGGCCACATATTGTGCCCAGCAGGGGTAAGAGCTTTAAGCGGAAGTAGTCTGGGGGAGACAGGGCATCAGTAGATCAGTAGATGGCTGAGCAGAAGCAGATGATACCAGTTACACACACTCCCCACAAGAAGGTTAGGTTCACTAGGCACCTTTTGTCTTGTGTCCAGTTGGATGGGACAACCTCAGCTAGGGCTATATATAGCAAAGTGCAAGGTTACAGACCCAAGGGTTGCTAAGAACCAGGGGTGACAGTTCATCACAATTAGCCTTTACTGGGGATTACCTACCGTGAATGGTGTTCTCAGGCTTCTGCCACGCATAGGCTAGTCAGCCTCCAGTGTGAGTAGAGCATGACTGTTGTCTCTTGGTGGTGACCTTGGTGTCACATTGTGTCCTGGTGATCTCCACTGGAATCAAGTTTTCATGGGGTCTTGAGGTTGGAATGACCAGTCCAGGTGGCTGAGGAGTCTTTTTCTTTTTTTTTTCCTTTTCTTTTTGTGGCACCGGGGATTGAACTCACAACCTCGCACCTGCCAGGGCAGGCGCTTAAGGCACTGAGCCAAACTCCCAGCCCTGGTTTTTTTGAGGGAGTGTCGCACTATGTAGCTCAGGCCGGCCTTGCACTGGCGTTGTAGCCCAAGCCGGCCTCGCACCCACAACGCTCCTCCTACCTCAGCCTCCCGAGTGCTGGAATTAAACGCGTGCGCTACCACACCCGCCTGAGGAATCTTTTTCAACCTTGAATGGTGTACCCAAGTGATGATACCTGGTAATGGTTCTGAAAATGAACTGAAGAATCTGGGCCATGGTTCTTGGGGAGTTGGTATTATCTCCTATAACTGGGGCTGCAGGGCAGTGGCTTCCCAGAGGGGCTCTTTGAGGGAGAGGAAGGGGAAGCCTATGTTAGGCACAATACTCCGTGGGGGGTGGGAAGAAAACTGGCAGACAGAAGAAAAAGCTTGGGTTGGGGACTGAGGCTCCAGGGGTTGAGAGCTGCAATGGCAGAGTGATCTCATTTTTTGGGAGTTCATGGTACATGTACATAATACATCTCCATTCTTTTCATCCCATTCCCTATCCTCACCATTTCTTTCTTTTTTTTTTCCCCCTCATCATTTCTTGATCTCCTTCCCATTTGTTTTTTGTTGTTGTTGTTATTGTTGTTTTTCTTTTTTGGTACTGGAGATTGAACTCAAGACCTCATGCTTGCCAGGCAGGTGCTTACGCTGCTGAGCTAAATCCCTGACTCCCCTTTCCCATTTGAAAAAATCTTCCTACTTCGTATTACCTTTTTTTGGAGAACTCTTCTTAATTCTGTAAAAAAGTGGAAAATGACCTTGAGGCGGCAAAGTGTGCAGTCCTGCTGGTTCTTGTGATGTCTTCAGGCCATCTTTCCTATTGTCCTGTTCTTTTTCTGCAACCAAATTCTCTGCTCCATCTTTTGTAGGCCAAAACTTTACTGGAGCTTCCTTTCTAACTAAATTGAAAATGTTTTAAATCATTCTTCTGTGCTTTTTGTTCTGCATTCTCAATATAAATCTGGCTAAAAACCTCCAACAATAGCCATGCCACTGTCTCAGCATTAAAGTGTCTTGAAATTTCTTGTGCAAGACAAATTAATCCATTGCTGCATTGCTGTTAATTTTCTTCTTTTTTTTTTTTTTTTTTTTTTTTTTTTTTTTTTTTTTTTTTTTTTTTTTTTTTTTTTTTTTTTTTTTTTTTTTTGGCTTTTTGAGGCAGGGTCTCACTATGCAGTCCAGGCTGGTCCCAAACTTGCAAATGATTTTCCTGCCTCAGCCTCCCAAGTGCTGGGATTACAGGAGTGCATCACCATACCTGGCTGGCTGGCTGGCTGGCTGGCTGGCTTGCTGGCTTGCTGGCTTGCTTGCTTTCTTTTCTCTCTGTCTCTCTCTCTGTGTCTCTCTCTTTGTTTGTTTCTTTCTCTGAACCTTTTTTAAACTTGCCACAAGCCCGCTCCAAAGGCTCCTGAACTACATGATCAGGTACAGTCATAGCAATGATCCCACTTCACTGTAAAAAGTTTTGTCTTAGTTACTTTTCTTCTTGCTGAGACAAAATACCCAACACCCAAATTTAAGGCAGGAAAAGTTTATTGTAGTACATAGTTTTAGAGGTTTTGGTGCATAGTCCCCTGGCTCCAAAGCACAGTGGCATGGCAGAGGGGCACTGCAAAGCTGGCAAAAGGCAGCAGTAGACAAGCAACAAGCAGTGAACAGCGGTAGCCTTCTTTCTGTCCCTTTATATTCTATCCTAGATGTAAGCCTATTCATTAGTGCCACCCACACGCAGGATAGGGCACCATTAATCCCAGTGTCACACACCCTAGATCCAGCTACTTCATAAAAAGCCCCACCTATCACCACACTAAGTTTTGGGGAGACATCTTGATATAACCTATTATACGATAGTATCCTAATACTAACTTTCTGACACCAACTGAGAATTCTGCAATTCAGTTCAATTCAATACTCACAGTTAACAGTAACTACCCTGCACATACGGTGTTCACCCACTGGGAATGTCTTTAAACTCTGCATGTGAGCCGGGTGTGGTGGCACACACCTTTAATCCCAGCACTCGGGAGACTGAGGTAGGAGGAGCATTGTGAGTTCCAGGCCAGCTTGGGCTACAATGTGAGTGCAAGGCTGGCCTGAGCTACATAGGGCAACCCTGCCTCAAAAAAACTAGGGCTGGGAATTTGGCTCAGTGGCTTAAGCGCCTGTCCTGGCAGGTGTGAGGTTGTGAGTTCGATCCCAGGTGCTGCAAAAAAAAAAAAAAAAAAAAAAATTAGAGCTGGGCTTCAGAGATTATACATCACCTCCTCAGCCATCTCAATTCACATTGCTTAAAGGCAACCGAGGGGACAAAGAAATAGTCTAGCCAGCTCTGTACATATCAATACATGGAGATAGGGCCAAGTTTATCCAAAATGGAGATAGTTGCTGTTGTTTTCAAGGAGAGTCAAAGAGAGTCGTCTGGGTGGTTCCCCACATACACGTTCTCAAAAGTAGGTACATTGACAACTGGTGGTCAACTGGAACTGAATCAGTGTGGTGCTGGGTGTAGAAGGCCCACCTGAGGATTGTTGCAAACAACATATAAGGGAGAATTGAAGAGGAAGAGAGGGTGTTGTTGGTTCTCTTCAAGAAGCTTGTCACTGGTTTTCCTGATAGGAACTCAGCTGTTCTCATTGTTAGAAGAGCTCGGGACCTCACTATTGCTGAGGATGGCTGTGATACTTTTCGGGAAGCTCTGGTTCTTCGAACATTGCTTCCTGGCTCCAGTGCGGATCCTTTAGCCTGCTGGCACAGATCCTTCATCCCGCTGGCACAGACTTTCTATTTTCCACCACTGACCTTTGGGCCTTCCCAGTGCAGATCCATGAAATAGACTTGCATGAGACATTCCCATGGACTCTAGGTCTTCAGCTGGACTCATGCAGGACATTGCTGTGGGATACATGCCCTCAGTTGGATTCTTTGGGTCTTTAGTGTGTGGACAGATTGGCTGCACTCTTTATATTTGACTCTTTGGATGATTTTTTTTTTTTAAGAGAAAATAGGTACAGAAGATATAAAAAGCAAAAAAGACAGACAAACAACAATAACATATCTGATATGATAACATTGTAGGTTTACACACTGAGGTGGTTGAAGTTTGAGACTATTTACAATATTGCATATCATTACCTTCATAGGGGTCGATCATATTGACAGATATAGGCATGTAAGATTTATCAATTCAGGAATATTAACTTTTCTTTTTCAATAGCTAATGTATTTAGTAATATAGTTTTTTTAACTGTCTTATTTATACATATTTATAAATTTACGTCTTTTCCTTTTCCCTTCCTTCCTTCTTTTCCCCTTAGAATACCTCTTGTTATCATTGAAATAACTACACATAACATCAGGTCTAATATAATCAAGTGAAATAGTTCAGAGTGAAAGCAATAAAGGATCAAAGAATGGTTGTACATTAGAGAAACAAAAAACTAAAGGGATAAACAAACATCAACAACATATCTGATACTGTAAAATTACAGGTTTAGGAATTTAGATGGTTGGAATTTTATAGTGGTTGCAACATTGTATATTGTTACCATTAAGGGGGCTGTTCAGATTGACAGGTAAAGACATGTAGGATTGATCTGATCGTATGAATGTCAACTGTTGTCTCTCACCAGTTAATGCATTTAGTAGTATAGACTTTTAAACTATCTTATGAATACCCTCATATAAAACTATGTCTTTTTTCCATACCTTCCTTCCTCGGTTCCCCTTGTAATACCTCTTATTGTCTTCAAACTGAATGCCCTTACTAATTGGCCAAATATAGTCGAACGAAATAGTACTGAATAAAACCAATAACAAATAAGGTAATGGAGGCAATACATAGTAATGCGACGTTGATTTCTATAGTGCCTCATATTAGCTTCAAGGCAGTTGCTTATATCATCTGTTGTAACACAAACACACTAAGATAGGTTAAAATCCCTCAGAACAGAGCAGTGAAAGTAATACCTGGTTTTGAAGCAAGGTGATCATATATCATTGAAGGCTACCCTTATAAATTTTGTTATCTTTACAATAGCTGTCTTTGTCATCATTTATGATAAAGTTAGTTCAGTCGAGATAGAATAGGATTAAACTAAACAGCTCATTGAAAAAAACATTGGACTTAAATCCCCCTGATGGATTATTCATTTATCTGCCCTGCTCAGAGGTATCTCTCTGTCACTGTTTCTGGAGCAGTGGACTTCTTTATCTCTCTCTAGAATGTCCTTCAGTATTCTTTGTAGGGTTGGCTTGGTTGTCATAAATTCCTTTAGTTGTTCTTTGTCATGGAAGTATCTTGTTTCTCCCTTGATTTTAAAAGATAATTTTACAGGGTACATCAGTCTGGGTTGGAAGTTATTTTCCTTCAGGGCTTGAAATATTTCACTCCAAGCTGGTCTTGACCTGATGATTTGTGTCAAGAAGTCTGTCGTGATTCTGATGGGCCTTCCTTTGTAGGTAATATGTCTCTTTTCTCTAATAGCTTTTATTTTTATTTTATTTTATTTTTATTTTTTTGCGGCACCAGGGATTGAACTCACAACCTCGCGCCTACCAGGGCAGGCGCTTAAGGCACTGAGCCAAACTCCTGGCCCGGGTTTTTTTGAGGCAGGGTCGCACTATGTAGCTCAGGCCGGCCTTGTGCTCACATTGTAGCCCAAGCCGGCCTCGAACCCACAATGCTCCGCCTACCTCAGCCTCCCGAGTACTGGGATTAAAGGCGTGCGCCACCACGCCCGGCTTTCTAATAGCTTTTAATATTTTGTTTTTGTGTTGAATTTCTGAAATCTTAATTATTATATGTCTGGGTGTAGGCCTATTTTGGTCAAGTTTCGCTGGAGTTCTATATGCTTCAGTTATCTGAAAGTCTCTTCCTGTTCCCGTGCTTGAAAAATTTTCTGAAATTATTTCTGTGAATAGCCTTTTAATTTGATATGTATTGACCCCTGCTTTTTCTTTTTTTTCTTTTTTTTTTT
>RJWM01036176.1:0-18351 GCA_004363535.1 Dasyprocta punctata | reverse complement strand
TACGTCAGCAATGCAAAGGTGAGCCGGCTCCAGAGTCTTCCCATCTGAACACAGCTTTCTGTCTCCCTCTTGTGTTGCTCTCCTCATCTTATTTGTAAGATACCTAAAGGCATGTGCATGTATTTGTATGTCCTAATTTCCCTCTAAGAAGACTGCTGACTTATTTTATTACTGACCACAGATATTGATGAATGTGACATTGTCCCAGATGCTTGCAAAGGTGGAATGAAATGTGTCAACCACTACGGAGGATACCTCTGCCTTCCTAAAACAGCCCAAATTATTGTCAATAATGAACAACCTCAGCAAGAAACACCAGCAGCTGAAGCTTCCTCAGGTGCAACCACTGGGGGTGTTTCTGCCAGTAGCATGGCAGCCAGTGGAGTGGTGCCTGGGGGTGGTTTTGTGGCCAGTGCTGCTGCAGTTGTAGGCCCTGAAGTGCAGACTGGCCGAAATACCTTTGTCATCCGACGGAACCCAGTTGACCCTCAGCGCCTTCCCTCCATCCCTTCCCACCGGATCCAGTGTCCAGCAGGTTATGAGCAGAGCGAGCATAACTTGTGTCAAGGTGAGTATGACAAATTATTCTAACAAGATAGTTGTCACAAATGTGTCTCCTGGTGATGATAATGATAATAGCTCACATTTATCAAGGGCTTCCCTTGTATGGGGCTTTGTGCTGTGGTTTGTCTGCATTAGCATATTTAATCATTGCAATGATCCTAGAAGGCAGTTGCCGTCATTGTCATTCTACGGATGAGGAAACTGTGGCTCTGAAAGTTCATTAGTGTTTCTCAACCTTAGCTGTCCCTATTTATAGTCACTTAGGAACATTTAAAACTTTTCAATGGTCAAGCCACACCCTAGAACAATTAAATAACTGTCCCAGGAGGTGAATTCCAGGCCCCAGTATTTTTTAAAGGTCTCCATGTGGTTCCAGCATGCAGCCAAGTTTGAGAACCAGAGGTCACACAGGTGGTAAATACAGAGCTGGCTTTCAAACCCATGCAGGAGAGTGCCAGAGTCACAGCTGTCAGAAATAACAGTCAGGTTGCTCATTCGGAATTTGAAATTATGCTGTTGAACTTCTCCATAAATGTCTCCCTTTGATTTCTTCAGCTTTCTTGTCATTGAACTTGCCACTGGCTTATTTTCCTCATGCAGTAATTTTTAAAAAAAAAGAAAACAAGATGGGGCTCCTGCTTCTCATTATCTTGGAGAGGGTCCCCACTGTTCACATTTATATCTCTTTTAGGGCTTTCATTTGAGCACATTTTGCTTATATCACTTGCACCATGGCACCATCTGCCTGGACTTTTCTGTTTATTTTCATGAAGAGTACATATCACTGTGTATTCTAGAAACAGCTGTAGACTCATGCTAGCAAAGTGATAAGAATCTCAGGCTTTGAAGACATGTAGGATATTAGCTAACTGGACTCTGCAAAGGGATTTTGTTTCCCTTTTCCTTTTTAGCAAACTCTTTCATAGCCTCCTAGTGCAGAGATTGTGTTACTGAGATGAGACCACAAGAGCCCCCAGACTCCTTTCACACTACCAGGGACTGGCTGGGCAGACCCCGTATGATGGGCTCCCTGTCACGACTGTGATCACAACTGTGTAAGAGCACGGTACATACACATTGGCCAATGAAAGGGGCCCAGGATCCCTGAATTTTAACTGGTTGTGAGTGAGGAAGAGAGTGCTCCCAACCCAGAACACACACACAGCTGGGCTCATCCACCCGTTGTACCAGGTACAATGCATCTTTTTGTGCCTTCGAGTACTGCCCCCAACCCTGTATTCCCAGTGCTGTATCTTCTGTATAAAGAGACACTGCATTTTAAATGGCATAGAAGTGAAGTCATGCCCTGCCTTTTCTTTTATTTCATTTTCATTCTTTTTTATTTGGGTTTATTAGTCAAGTGTGTAATACATAATGTTTATATTCCTTGTGGGAAGTTGGTATACGTACATAAGACTTCTTAATTCCTTTTATCATCCCCTCCCCTTCATTCCTCCTGCCTCCACCCATCTCTTGATTCCCTTCATTTTTATATTTTTGTGTATATTTACAGTGCATAATGTTTATTATTTCATATTTTCTGTGCAAATTTTAAGTTAACCCCACATCAAGAGCTGATTTGTGCCATGATGGTGTCACTTTTCAGAGGGAGCATCGTGTGAGCATCTGTTTTGTGTTACTGTCATGAGTCAGAATTCCAATAGCAGCGATGAATGCTTCAGCATCTGCTTGATATTCTGATATCTAATTTAAGGATTATGTCGAGAAGATGAACTGACATAATATATGTATTATGTCACATAGATATAGGTGAATACTGATAAAAAATACCTTGAGTTTATTTAAGATATACCAACTTTTTACTGTTACTTAAGTATATAATTAGATTAGAAAGTTTGGTGATTTATTCTGGACTTAAAAATTTTGCTGAAATTTTTTAGTAATATTTTTACATTCTGAGTTATTTTTAACCCTTCAGCTATTATATATTTTAATGATATTTGGGAGGGGAAAAACAGATGAATAAATAGGCCATTTCTCAAATTAGTTACTAATCCATCAAAGATTCTTACTGTTGAATTAAACAATAAAGCCTAGAATTTAATGAAGGAGTTCTATAATAGAGTACATTTCAGACTTGTGACACACATTGGTGACAGTACCAACTCTACTATAAATACTGAAAATGAACTCCTATTTAACTTTTATTGAAAATATTTAGGCTACTTTACAAAGTTTCTTTTCACATATTAAAACAATACTCAGGAATTTTTTAAATTATGAAGTACAACTATCAATACCTTATTTATGGAAGATGTAAATATATACTTGTTTATTGTGTGCACAGAGTATTTCCAACCCAAACTATTCTGTATAATTCAGCCAATTTCCAAAATTTGGGATTGGGGTCTGTACCACTGAGAGCAGGGTTAAAAGTTTTTTTGGATGACTTAAGGCTTAAGTTGGATTTCTTCCCACCACACAATTTTGCAAAGTGCCCATAAATGTGGATTTACTTAATTGTTGATAAAAGGGGGTTATTTCATATGATAATGACAGGATAATCTGTCTTGGGAATCTGACTAACATAAGTCGAGTCACACTTGTGCCCGTTTATTATTGAGCTAATCAAACATGCAGTCCAGCTTCTTCTAATTGCCTGCAGATGTATGACATTCTTGTTCCAGGCCAGCAGCACAAAATAATGTTTTATAACCAACGTGAAAGTGTGGGGACCTCCACTTAAAACAATAATGTGCTCCAAGGACCTATGTTCTTGACATCACCATGAAGTTTGAGGACCCTTCTGTTTTAATAAAGATCGCCACTTTTAAATATTGCATACTTATGCCCAGTAAGCCAAACTCATTTACCGTGGTCAGCTGGATTAGAATAAATGAATACTTATACATGAGTCATATTTGTAAAAAAATTATTTCTTTTTCCACATATGTTTTTCAGCAGGTGCAGTTTATCATTACCTAAAACTGAGAATATTTTTTGGTAAGGGTGAGAACTGTACTGTTTCAATCTTAAAATCAACTGTGCCTTTGAATGTGTTATGTCAATTACATGCAGCTTCTACTAATCTAAATAATATCATGAGATATTTTAATGTACAGTTTCATAAATGTGTCTTTCAACCAGCTGCCTATTTCTTAACAGTTTAATGAAAACATGATTTTACTCCTTTTCATATGCTTTTCCAGGTTTTCAGTGTTTTGCAGAAACAGGTGTTTTGAAATGCAGCATAATATTCAAAGATCAAGTCATAGTCACTCATTTTTTTTAAGGTCATTCTTTTGCCAGATGAAGGTGATGGTAGGGGAGCCAATCATACTGAATGTTTCACATGACTAGTGTTGTCCTTGGCAGATATAAAATTACATGACCATCCTTTTGGTGTTACAAATCTGGAGTCATGTATACTTTTAGAAAGTGATTATTTCCATGAGATATCATCTATCTCAAAGATGACAAGTACTCATCTATGCCAAAAGGAAGTTGGATGACCAAGAGACACATTATAATTTGTCACCTTTACTTCTATGGCTCTCCTTTAGTGTTCTATGTTGTTACTATGTCATCTCTATATAATCCTCCTAAGGAAGTGGAGTTAGAAATCACTAGTTCGAGTTGAGTAAGGGTTTTTTAAAATCAGATATAACTCTGTAGGAGTCCCATTTTTGTAGAGAAGAATTAATTTGGGAATTCAGCAGTTGGGAAAAAAAGAGAGAATACATTAATTACCCAACTTGAAGGCGTTTGTTGGCTTACCTGAACTTTCCAAATATTAAACATAAGGCATTTCATAGAGCTAGTAATTACTAAACTCAGTCAAGATTTACAGGTGTGACTACTAACTTGCCTTAAAGAAATGAAAGCTATACCATGAAGAAATGAACTGAGTACAAATGTCCAATGAAGGTGATTATATAGCCAAGTCCAAAGCACTATGCCTGGGGCTGGAGATATAGGTCAGCAGCACAGCACCTGCCTGGCAAGTGTGAGGTCATGAGTTTGATTCCCAGTACAAAAAGAAAAAAAAAAAAAAACAAGCACAGTGCCTTGCTGGTTTGATTTAAGGTGTCACTAAAACATGGGAAAACAGACCAGAGGCTTTCCAACTCATACTGGTTTTTAAACTGCAAGTCTCATGTTGCTCAATTTGGTGCAGATCAACACATATATGAAGGTTGATCACCCCAGCGTACCTCTGTAGTCAAGTTCCATGCACCTCACAATCAACAGTAAGAAAGCCTTAAGATTAGAGCTATTAGTTCGGTTTAAGGCATTATTTGTCCAATGAGATTATATTTTGAATTTGTTTAAACTTTCGAAAGCCAAAGTCAAACTTCATCAATTGTTAAATGCTCAGACAGAGCCTTCCTTTGCAATTTGTGTGATCCCACTTGCCCGTTTTCCTATGTAAAAGTCTCTACATTGTTTCAGATGGTGGGGTTGTGCAGGAGGCAAACCTATGGCACTCATGCTGCAGCGGGCCATTTGTTATCACTGAAAGCTCTAAAGTGTTTGCCATCACTGTTTTAGACTTCACATAGGTAGATTATCCAGACACTGAAACTTATACAGTACTTAGACATATGCCATACCATAATTAGCTCATCTTCTTACATTTCCACGTGGCTAAATTAAGTACCATGCTTGAATTATAAGCTTTTCAGTTTGGTAAAGTTTTATATTTTTAACTTTAAACTGTATCTTCCATGATTTTGTTTTACTTTTATCATTATTATCTGTAACACAGAAGCAAAAAAAATTTTTTTCACCTCTTGTACAGTATAAAATAACAACAAATTATACTCAGGCTTTGAAAAAAACTCCATACTCTTGGGGACCACCTATTATCTCCTGCATATTTTTTATAAACAGAAGGATAACTAAAATACCATTTTGAAAAGAAAAAAAAGGTATCTATGCGTCTGCTTTAAAAAAGAGAAACTTGAACTAACGTGTTCACTTCCCAGGGAGTAGAGACATGTTTCTTTCACTTCCTTCATTTTGAACTTCAGTGATCTCATATCCAAAAGAAGACTTATAAATTATAGTGTGATCAAGTGGCTCAGCATACCTGGCATTGTCATTACCAAACTGCTTTCAAACACTGCCCTTTTGTTAATCTGACTGATGTTAGCAGGGTCTCTGGCTGGTTGGGTTACTTTTGTGAGGAAATGCCTGATTTTTCTTGCATATAATTACACAGTCCAGTGAAAAGCTTTGATCTAAGGAAATAGGTATTTTGCAAAAGAAAGACTACAATTTAGTAAATTATGATATTAACCTAAAAATACTTAAAGCAGGAAGTAAAATGGGCATTTAGCTAGTTTGCAGTTCTTTAGTGTTGATTTCCCTGAGGTACCTAAGAATTCTCTAATGCCATATAAATGGATATGAATTGACCTTATAGGAAAAATTTAATTATTTTTTAAACAAGCTTATGCATAATAAGGTAGAAGTAATTGATTTTCTTCTGGTAAATCTAGCATTGTTTCATAATTTGCTTTTCAAAATATTGTATTCATTGAATTTCTAGTCAATTTAAGACATTTTAATAAGCATTTGTGAAGAATATGTGTATGTATCTGATTCATACACAGCCAGAAAAATATCCTGAGAATTTCCTCAAAACAAAGCTGGCGATGTGGTTCAGTGGTAGGGTACTTGCCTGTCAAGCACAGGCCCCTGTATTCAGTTCCTTATACTTATATTTTATAAAATTTGAATGACAATTGTTTATGGTAGAAGGACAGAAGAGATCAATATAATCACTCTTTTGCTGCAAAAGACTGTATATTAAATTCCCCAATTCAGTAGATCCCAAAGTGTAGTACTAGACCACAACATCAACCACATCTAGTAACTATTGGGAATTCATATCCTTAGGTTCCACCCAAGACCTACTGAGTCAGAAACTGAGGGTGGGGCCCATCTATTGCATCTAACAATCCCATAATTCTAATGCCTGGTCACGTCTGAGAATGAGTGCCCTAATTTAATCTTAATTTCAGGAAACTGTGTCCAGCTATATGAATCAGAAGGCAGGGTCAGATTATGTGAGATATGAGTATCAATGAAAAGAAAGCATAACAAATACATTCTTTCTTCTGTGAAATACAGCAATGTATTATTTTCCTTCTCTTATGTTTCTCATGTCATCACCAATACTTTGATCCCTAAATATAGGTGGTCTTGAGTCCTGATTAGGACTGTATCCCAGAACCAAGGAAATAATGTGTTTAGTCTTGAGGAAAAGGGGCATTTTAGAAAGACAGAAGAGCCCTTCATCTCTCTTTAAGACCTGCAAAGATGAAATAATAAAACTCTCCTCAGGTCACCTATAAGTAAAACTCTTAAATTATGTATAAGGAGCCCCCTTAAACTCATGGCACAAATGTGTTATAAAGCAATGCTGATTGGAGGGTTAGTTCATGTAAAGCCATGTAATGGAAGAAAGATGACTCTAACTTTGGCCCTAAAGCATCCTTTTGTTACTAGAGCAGCAGAGCGTCCTTCCATTATCAGATGCATAGCCGACCATTTTATTCCATTTAGATTCTGTGAGTCATCAGACATTTGAAGAGTATTCACATTGGAGTCTTCAGTTCAATTTAGACTTGATCAAAGATATGCTTCCCATCAAAGATGAAAAGATTCTTGTTAAAACTAGTTAACACTTAATCTGTGGAATGAATTTCCCTCTCCCCCTAGAAGCACAAAGCAACAGATTAGAGTAAAACTGCAAGCTTGGGTAACTTCAGGAATGTGCACTGGTACTGGCTCATTATTTCTTTCTCTAGCAGAATATATCAACCTATATTCTCTGAAATCAACAAATTCCCTTTCATAAAGACTGCCTTTGCACTTGTTGAATTAATGGCACAATATTATTCTTTGAAACCAAAGAGTAAACAAAATTTGTCCCAAATGTGTTTGATTTTGCACAAATGTACAAATAAATTATTCACACCACATCTGAAATTCATTAGCATGCTGCTTTTTCCAGGAGGTAACTGTAAATTGTATACTCAAAAATAAAGCTGATCAAGAAAACTGCATTCAAACATCAGCACAAGAAAACACCATAGTTGCAAGAATTTAGACACACTTGCAGGCTTGCAGTTTAAATTTAAGTTATTTATAAAGATTTAATAAAGATGAAGAAATTACATTAAAGGAAGGCTAAGTGCCAAGATATTGGCAGCAGCATGGTTTATTGCTGTAAATTTCATATTACCACAGATTAAAAGAAAGAAAAGACAGTGAATTAATGTTAGAGAAGTTGTTGTAAATAAACTAAAAATTTTAAGATTTGTACTTCATCAAATTCTAAAATTTCAAATACCTGTCAAATAGTTGTACATCTACAGTAAGGTAACTAGGCAACATTTTAGTGAAATATCAAACAGCATATAACTCTTCAATTAGTGTTCAAAAAATTCAATCAAATTTATGGTTGATAAAGTCAAAGTAGATGGAAAACACTTTGATAGACTCAAAGTAGAAAGAGATAATGGCTATAGTTCTTAGGGAACTTGTCATAACTGAGTTATCAACAATAAAACATGCAACTGTTTAGTAAAGTAACTAACATAGAACATCACAAGGAGTACATGAGGAATTGCAGGGAGTAGAAGTAAGACAATTTTATGACACAGATGACCCCTGTATATAAACAGAAAACATGTCTCCAGAAATATCACAGACAAAAGTCTGTTTCTTCCCTGGAATGCAGCAAAGAGGAGAGACTGATGAGAAGAAGGTGAGGGGACTGATGTGGAAATTAACATGGAAGTATGAGAGGAAATAGCCATCCCATAGCCAGACAGAGCAACTGAGAAGCACTGTGTTCATGTTCCTTCTGTCCTGAAACAGTGTCCCAGGAGAGGTCCCAAGGACAACGTACTACAGATAAGAACGCTGACAGGTAAAATGCACAGAAGACCAAGTCAGAACAGACGATGATGCAAGACATATGTTTGTAACTGGTTCCATCCTCAGTAACTCTCCCTAACAAAACACTAGTGACTTCGTCCAGCCCTGGCTAAATACCTTCTAATACAGTGCCCTGATTAGACATCTAGAACTGTGTTCTGTTTTACTTAGTACTAAACAGGCACTCAAAAATATTTTTGCTTGTTTACAAATTCATAGAACATAGACTTAAAATTAAAACATTCTTCAAAATGAGACATTGAGTATCATGTGTGTGTATTTTCCAAATACAACTGTCATGCACTTTCCATGTGGCCCAAAAGTAATTACCGAAAGAGACTATTCCATTCCTTTACCAATGGAATTCTTAGATAACCTGTTTCCATTTAAGACTTAAGCTACTTGAAAGAAAGGTCCATAAAACCCATTTTTTACATCCTGGATAATTAGGTCCTTAATAAGCATTGATAACTAAACAAGCCAGTGCCATTCCTAGAGAGAAAGTAGTAATTGGAAACATTGGAATTCTTTTTTGTTTTTTACAGCCTATTCAACCAGTGAATGCATCTCTACATCAAGTACATCCCTCCTTAGAAAGCTCATGGTGAATAGTGAAAACACACATGGGTTGGGAAAATGTTAATATTTATGATATTTGAAAAAAGATAGTAAGGCTAAAATTGTTTTACTTTTTCAATTTTATTTTTAGTTGGAAAATAATAATTTTATGTATATATCTTTCTCAATGTGAGTTTTGATGGATACATACATCATGAAATGATTAAATCAGATAATCAATGTATTTATCACTTTATATACTTATTTGCTTGTGGTGTGACCCAGTTAAAATTTACTGTCTTAGAATTTTTTAATATATATTAAATTATTATTAGCTGTAGTCACCATTATATGCAATAGGTCTAAAAAATGTATTCTTCCACTTTAACTTAAATGTACTCTTTAATATCTCCCCATTCTTCCCCAAACTCATACTCTTCCATGAGTCTAACTTTTTTAGATTCCATATATAAGTGACATTGTACAGTATTTGTCTTTTTATAAGGCTAGAAAATATTGATATAAGCTCTCTGATACTCTGATGAAACTCAGGATTTTAATGAAATCTTTGGTATAAGAGAAAGAAAGAAAAGATTAGAGCAATCTTTCTTATCTTGGACATTTCTTTGGACTAGAGGCCAGAAATTAACCTGTTTAAACCTACTTCTAGAATCCAGGTGAGTCACTTGGTTAAGTAGAGGTGACTTAAAACAGCAATTCTAATCTGGTTCCGAAGTGGGAAAGCTACAGGTCTCAGGTGCCCCAAAAGAAAGCACCTGGCTTACTGAGGACTCTTGAAAACTGGTAATTGGCTTATACTTGAACTGTAGATGAAATAGCAGTGAAGTGGGGAATGGAACTAGAGATTGCCATAAAAACTGTGTGTGTAACTTTCTATGTGCCCCACTAAAATGAGAACCATAACAGGGGTTGGAATCACCTTTGTGCATATAGTTAAATCTTAAAAGGCTCTGGGGACTGTGATAAAGTAAGTTTACATTTGCAACAACTGCGGGTGCTGCAGAGAATCTAATCCTGCTCCCTTGAGTGGAGCCATGCAGCACAACCCACAATGGGAGCCAGCTCGAGGGCTCTTCCTCAGTGCCCTCCCTGGAGACCAGCCTACAACCTGGATTAGGGAAGAAATTTTATCAAAAGTGATTAGATTTCACTTATGAAATATTTTGCAGCAAAGATCTCCTCTTGTACATACACAAATATACCATTAAATTATTAAATTTTACTATTCGCTGAAAATTTAAATATTCAAAAAAAAAATTTTTTTTGCTTTGCTTTGTTTGAGTTTTGCAAGACAAAGTGTACTTCTACAAATATCAGTGCAAGCTGTGCCTCCTCTGGGAGAAAAAGGCAGGAGGATCGCAAGTTTGAGAGCAGCCCAAGCTACACAAGAAAGTTCAAGGCTGGCCTTGAACTTAGTGAGACACTGTCTTTAAAAAAAAAAAAAATCACACAACCAAAAGAATACTGCAAGTATTTTTCAGAGAGTTGATATTGAATCTTTAGAATTGTTGATTTGAAAAGGCTTCTTAGAGAATTAGGTCTACTGTAATCATTCTCCTAAGCAATGTGAACAGTTTGAGTATTTGGTACCATTCCACATTGGAAAGCTCACCAATGAACTTTTTTCTAATCAAATTGTTACTTCCTGAAGAGATGCTGTTGTATGGAGTGACTTTCTTTCCTGAGTAATTTGTGATATCAGAAAATCCCTCCTCTAAAAGAGAAAAGAACATTGCAGAGAGACTGATAAAAGACACTTAAGAGATTTCCCTATATATGCTGACGGTATGTTTCTTGTTTAGAGTTAGTTTATAGTCACATGTGTGTGCACATACACACCTAATCAGGTATATTTCTATACACATACATGTGCAAAAGCATATACACATTGTTACATTTAGTAGGCAAGTTTCGTGTACTAAATTTAGATTAATGAAACCTGATGATGCTTCTGAAACAACTCACAATGTAGTTCTGCTCTCATTACTCCTGTAAAATTAATATTAGAAACTGCTTTCTTGATGCATGTGTTTATCTCTCAAAAAACAAACAAACAAAAAAAAAAACAAGAGGGCACCTTGGACAGCTACTACACTATTTGCTCAACATGGAGTTATGTTAAACAGAATATATAGAAAAGATCAACAAAATGAGATGACACTGCTAAGGCGTTGTTACGTTACACTTCTGCAGTATTATGGTCATTTCTTTCCTGATTATTCTGAAAGATTTACATGGATTTTATCCTGATTCATCTTTGTATATGTGCTGCCAAAGAGAGCACCCACCTTAGATTTTATACTATAAAATTGACTTTTCAGCAAAATTAATGGTTTAGAGAAATACTTAGAGTAGCTTAGAAAATAAGTTATATGAGACCAAAATTAAATCTCAAAGCACTTTCATTCTTCAGTTTTGGATTAGTTTTATAGTCAGAAAGAAGTTTGGAATCAAATCA
The DNA here is from genome assembly GCA_004363535.1 of Dasyprocta punctata. NCBI lineage: Eukaryota > Metazoa > Chordata > Mammalia > Rodentia > Dasyproctidae > Dasyprocta > Dasyprocta punctata. Next base: position 6,836 of record RJWM01036176.1, on the reverse strand, counting down.
CTCAACAAGCCAGGCAGAAAATTCCAGTCATTCACAATGAATTAAGCTTCACAGTAAAAAACTTTAGGCCCTTTTTGTTAAAACAGTTCATGACCTGGTGTATCATACAAACCCTAATCCATGAGGAAACCAGAAGAAAGATGTCCTTCCACACAAGCTGGTAAAGATGTTGGCTTTGTTCTCAGCCTTAATTGAATAACCTCCCTCCTTTGGTGATTAAGTAGAGGGAGGAACTAATGATAAAAAGAAACTAAATGAAAAATGGAAATTTAATTGTGGTACAATTTGAACTGCTAATGGTAGTCCTGAAAAACTAGGAATGATTATTTGGTGAATAAATCATTCAAATAAAGATTGTTAACTATCAAAACCATTGTAAGTTAGAGTTTAAGTAAACTGAAAAATCTTCTCATTGACTTTTTTGATTTGCACAAAAAAAAGGAATTGTGTAAGCATGTAATTTTCAATACATAATTGTCTATCACAGATGGTTAATACACAAAATAGGCTATCAGAGAATCACTCTCAGAAAGAGCATGAACTATTTACTTGCCACTTTAAAACTTGGCACAAACAGTAATAGGGTTCTAATAGATAGTTTTAAAGAATTACTGGAAAATCATGTAATACTAAAATCATAAATAAGCAAATATAACCAAAAGTATAATAAGTCTATTACAAAGAAGTTTTAGTTGCATATTGTTCTTGGTAAAATACAGTTTATGGGCTCAGATTTATAATGGGTACAGTTTATAGCGATGAGAAAAGAAGACCTCAATAAGGAAGATTTCATGAATTAACTGATTTTTAAAATTTTTTTATTTTAAAGATATATAACAGAATAAAACCAATCAATACAAACCAGTGTAAACAAAACATGAAATCAACAGTAGTTACCATAATGCCCCTTGATGTCTTCAAAATAGCTGCAGATAACTTAGGCCATAGTATAAATCAAACAGAACAGAATAGAACAGAAACAATAAAAACAAAACAGTGAATGTGATAAAGGACTTCAAAACAAGCCAATAGTAAATCCAAAATTGCTACCATAATATATCTTGCTATCCTTGAAATAGCTTCTCCTGCCATGGGATTTAACATAATCAAACAAAACAAAAGAGAATAACCCAAAAAGCAAATCAACAAAACAATGGAAATGACATACGACCTCAAAACAAGACCATAGGGAATCAACAATGGTTGCATCCCTCAGAAGGAGATCCCCTACTAGATGACACACTGCTTAGCGATATCCTCTGAACCTGTGATCAGACCACTGGCCCTAGACCTGCAATGTTAGTGAAACACCAAAGCACCACAGGCATCCAATTGCATTTCACCTCATTAGCTATCATCGCAGCCTGTGTTTCTCTGGATAAGCCGGAAGCTTGGGTGGTGGGGGATGATGTGTCTTGTCTGCCAGCCAGTGTGCTGGACGGTGCTGGGGTCTGGCTGTTCCCAGTCCACCAGAGACCCACACATGGCGCTGGTTCCCAGACTGGGCTTGTTTGCTGATGTGGTCATTGTCCTCTCTAACCCTGGTCTGCAAATGGCACCAACTCACGGGGAGAGGCTTGGATCTAGTTGTTGCTAGTCCACCAGAGGCCTGAACATCTGAATTATGCGATTTAAGATGAATGAAGTTCGGAATTTTCCCCAGGGCTTATAAAAATCAGGTACAAGTCCAGAGGAATGGATAAAACTAACTACAAGAAATGGGCCTGCCTATTCCTCATTAGAAATCTTGTCTTAGAATGGATGGACTGAATCAGTATGGATTCAAATTCAGAAAAAGCTTTTGCAGAAAATGAAGAGAGCCTAAATATTTAAAGTATTCTCATAGATGACACCTTACTGTTATGTCAAAACTATTACTCGGAATAAAAGAAAACACCACTCTCCCTTAGAAGAAATAATTTTTCTCTTTCAAAATGGCGAACCTCTCTTTCAGTCAAAGTTCTCCACAGAAACAGCAAATGAGGGAGGCGGGGTGAGGGATAGACACTATGAGAACTGCTTCACGTGATCACAGGGGCCAGGCAGTCACAGTACACCATCAGCAAGCTGGAGAACCAAGGAGGCCAACAGTGAGATTCAGTAAGTCTGAGGGCCTCCACAGAGAGTGGAGGGCAGGGAGCTAACAGTATAAACCTCAGAGTTCAAAGGCATGAGAACTATAAGCTCCAATGCCTGAGAACAGGATAAGGTGACTGTCCCAGCTCAAAAAAGGAAGTAAATTTACCCTTCCTCTGTCTTTTTGTTCTATCTGGGTCCTCAGTGGATTGGATTACATTCACACACACTGGTGAGGGCCTGAGAATGGATAAGGTGACTGTCCCAGCTCAAAAAAGGAAGTAAATTTACCCTTCCTCTGTCTTTTTGTTCTATCTGGGTCCTCAGTGGATTGGATTACATTCACACACACTGGTGAGGGTCATCTGTTTACTCACTCTACCACAGGCACACTCTGAAATAATATCTTACCAGTCAAATTGACCACACAAAATTAACTGTACTGTCCTTATAACCACCAAGAATACAACTAGGGAAATGCAGTCATTGAGAATGCATGATTTAAGTGTTGTTGTCTGCTGATCAAATTTAAAATATTTATCACATGTCACCAGGATGAAATGGTTAAGCCAATCATGGGTCTTCCCTATCTCTTCTGCTGAATGACTCAAGTAGCGGTGACACTCCACACCCCACCCCCCAGTGCCACCTACCACCACCACATAGCACTTGGGTATGAAAAGCTGCCTTCTAAGGAAGAAGGGAGGGATGAAGACTGCATTTACATGTTTATGGACAAAAGAACAAAATGGAGCAAATAGCTGAGCTATAGCCTGCCCTTTCAGGAACCTTCTCTTACCCTGGCAGACAGAAGGAGTTGTGAAGGAATGAGAGGCAATAAAAAGGGCATAAAATGGGAAAGAGATAAAGGAAAAGCAAATAGGTACATAGAGGACATGAGTCATCCAAAGAACATATTAATGAGAAGCAGGTTCTATTGAAGTACCTCATAAAATAGTATTATAATTACAACTTTCCATATATGTATTTTTTTGTGAAAAACTGATGTAGGAAAAAAGAAAAGGTGACACTTAAATAAACCAATTTTGCTGTTTTTATGTTGGTAGAAATCTTTAAAATCAGAATTCAGTTTAGTATATTTTTGAGAACCTCCTATAATGCCAAACAGGATAGGCCAGTGACTCTCAAACTTTAATGAACATATGGATTACCTACAGGTCCTATTAAAATGAGGACTGTGACTCAGTGTGTCTGGGTTGAAAGTTGATATTATACCCCTCTTGCAAGATTCTCAGTTTTGTTGGTATGTATATTCAGAGTGTCTGTCTCAGTAGCTGGCAATCTGATTTCCACCCAGAAGCTGATATGTCTAATGATCTTTTATGTTCTGTTTTCTGCAGTAGCAAAATGTGGTATAATCTAGATAGAATCAGCTTGTATATAGTGATTTTTCCAAAAGCTATTTTCTCCTTTTGTTAAAACTTGTTTTCTCTAATATAAATTTATAACAACTATACAGTGTAATACATAGTTATTTTCCTTTCTTACTAATTAATAGACTATTTCCTACAGTGGGATGTTTTTATGCTTGAATGATGAAGAGGATTCCAGAAAGTAGTTTTGGGCAGCCAAGAGTGGTAGAAAACTATGAAACTAACCAAGAGATTAGGGTTTTCACTTGGGTCTTCCCCTAAGTGATTTGTTGACTAGATTAAATCAGTTAATCTCTCTGGGCTTTAGTTTTCCAGGCTGTTAAATTGACTTAGCCTTTCCAGCTCTTACCCAATAATTTTTAAAAGGTGAGAGGAGAGAGATTGAGAATATACTTTATCTAGGCTTGTGGAAATATGGTAATGATATGGTTTTTGACTGATACATGACTAGCACTTCAACTGCTTCTATTGATAGTAGTTCATCTTTGCCTCTTGGATAGTATTTCTATCAGGAAAACATACCCAGACAAGTTGAAATTTGCCCTTAGAAGAATGCAGGTGATTATAAAAGCATTAATGACTCAGAAACCGAAAACTAGACAGTTCTCATAACCTGAAGCTTTATTGACAAAACATTTCACAGCTAGTACTAGTTGTTTGCTAAAAGTCTGGACCAAATCACTGAAGCTTTAACAACTAGGTCACTTCAGACTTTTGCCCAAGCACTGACTTGAGTAATCACTGTGGTTCATGCCATACCCTAGAACTCCACTTCAAGGCCAGCTCAGAACAGAGTTACTTTAATTTTGATGTGGAGAAAATATACATTTTTGCATGCATTGATACAAGCTCCTCTAAAATCTGAAGGTGCCAGCAGTAAATGTGACCAGTCTTTTATTATTTTCTTGATTTTCCAGTTTAAGGTTTTTCATCTTTATGGGGGACAGGAATGCCTTTCAGCAAACAGCAATTTATTTAAAGTCTACAAGTTTGTTCATTCATATTTTGCAATTTGTTTTCAGCCTTATACTCAAACCAATCTCCGAATGAAAACAATGTGTCTTGCTTGGGCTTTTGCATTATAATTCATGACATATGAACCATAAGAAAGACTGCAAAAAAAGAAAAAGAAAGACTTTGTGCTGGTTATCTGTTGCGACATAACAAATTATCCTACAACCTGGCACTTTAAGACAGGAAACATGCATTATCTCATTTTCTCTGGGTCAGGAATCAAGATGTGACTTAGCTAGGTCTAACTGGGAAGGACCCACTTTACAGCTCACTCCCCTGGGGTGACTTTCTGCCTTGGTTCCTCATGAGTTCTTTCACCTGTAATTTCTTGCCACATACCCTTCTTCACAGAGCGTCTCCCAGCTACTTTCATCAGTGTAAAGGAGGGAGCAAGGAAGAGAACGCTCATTAGACTGAAGTCAGAGGATTTTGTAACTACTAAAAAAAGTGACAACCCGTCACATTTTATCATAGGTCTGTTCAATAGAAAGAAATCACTAGATGCAGCTACTCTCAAGAACATGAATGTCAAGAGGCTAGTGCATTGGGAGCCAGGTCAGAAGGTGCCCACCACAGTCTATAGTTAAAATTCCCCCTGTGTTGACTCCAGTCAAACCTTTACAGTTAAATCTAGAATTTTAAATGGTACCCAAGATCAGAATATGCAAAATGTGTGTCTCCCTCCCCAGTGGTGCCAGAGACTGGATGATTGATTCAGATACACTGTGTGGTGGTTCTGATCAGTAGTATAGGCAAAGTCCTGTCCAAAAGAAGACACTGGTTGCTTCTAACAGCTCCTTTTGAATAAGTGCACCTTGTCCTTCTCATTGACCTGGAACTTCTAAACTGCTATGAATCTCCTCCAAAATCCGCTGAATAATTGTATCCTCTAATTTTAATACTTTTTATTTTATCAAAATCTCCTTTTATCAAATCCATGAAACAAAAACTTTATGGGCAAATATAAAACTTCCTTTTAGTATTACAAATTAGCATATACTCACATGTCTGTTACATAAAAGAAATTTCATAAATATTTCATAAATGCTGATATTACTTTATGGTAACTATTTTTTGCTTTAGATTTTATGATATTTGCTTCTTAGAGAATCATGGAAAAATATTCTCCGTCTTACCTGTAGAAATCTCTTTGTTTTGATCAAAATTTTCTCCCCAAAGCCTATTAAAAATCCTAATCCTAGAATCATGGTCTTTATGTTTAAATATATTTGCATCTTATTTTTTGCTTCAAAAGTTTACAAGAAGGCATATGCTGAACATAACCCAAGGCCATAATACATTATGTGAAACTTAGAAATTTAAAAGCCACAAAATCCAGCATGAACTTGTTTGGGGTCCTGAGGATTAGGTATCTTGATAAGAGGCAGAATTGTAGCTTATTTTTCAACAGCAGGATACAAGAAGTTAAATAGCACTCTAAAGGAAAGAGAAAATATATATGACCCAAAACCGCATAAAATTCAGAAAGGTAGAAACCAAGAAACTGAACAATGTATAGCAGCTATTAAAAAAACATCAGTTGGTGACGTAAAGGAAAGACCACCAGCCACACAATCTCTTCCAGAAAAATAATAGTGTGGTAGCCAAGTTATTAATTAACCAGAGAAAAAGAATAAAGAAGAGACTAATGCAGTTATTAAGAAGGTAACTAAAATCCAAAAGAAGATTTCTTTTATAAAGAAGATGGAAATAGACCAAATGTTCTTAAATTGCTTTTAAAGTAGATGATACATTGCTGTGTGTAGTGCAGTACATTTTCCTCTTAGTTTGCTGTCTCCCAGATTATTTTCCAGTTTTGTCCAGGTGTCTCTGATGCCAGTTATAAGAATCTCTATGGATCTGTTGAGTGGGTTGTGGGTAAGTGGATGCCTCACAGCCAAATAGTGCACAGCCTCTGACCTCAGCCTCTGGAAACATCGTGGTCCAGCCCGGGTCCAGCCTGGAAACATCCTGGTCCATGAAGTAGGCAGTGAGAGCCGCGACAGCCTCGGTGGAGCTCTCAGGCAGGTCTGGTTCCTTTTACTTGGAAGCCCAGAGCAGGGAAAAGATATTTCACTCATATTTCCTCCATCCATTTGCTAATAGATTCTCTTGACATAAGTAGCCCCACTAAATTCCTCTTTCCTCATCACTAACTCTAAAATGACAGTTTAAGGATTATCTTTTCTGCTGCTTACCATGAAACATGGCTCCAAAGCAGTTTGTTGTAGGTTTTTGAGCTTAACCACATAGCTCACAACTGAGTGGATAATCAATCATTCTATGACTAAATCCATCTGGAACAAATTTGAAGAAGTGGCCGTGTAGGTTTCTTTTGAAAAAAAAAAAAAA
>RJWM01036175.1:0-18348 GCA_004363535.1 Dasyprocta punctata | reverse complement strand
GTCATTAATCCTGGTGCTAGACAACAAACTGATCACAAGCATCAGACTCAGCCCCATCAAAAGTATGAGGACTTGGGGGTACATAGCATATCCTATACAAACAATAAAATAAAATCTATGTTACATTCGATTCCAGAATGTAATTTTAGCAAGTATGAAAACTGAAGTCAATTGACAGAAAACAATTTAGGCATGACTCAAAACTATAGTGAGTGTTTAAATTTGAAAGTTTCTCGCAATTAAAAGGTGAATTGCCAGAAATCCTACACAATAGACTCCCTCTCATGTCAAAAATTCTTACCCTATTGCTCTGGACAGCAGTATTCATTGTATTTTGGCTCACACCAAGTCAGGACATTCAGGAAGGACAGCTTTCTGATCTGCTTCGGAGGGTGCAGGGACTCCTGAGATACATGTACTAGAATCAATGGTGAGAATTTGAGGGGGAATCCTGACAATAGGTCTTGTAATGTAGTGATTATTTTAAAATTTGAACTTTTGAATTAATTTTGATCACACTTAAGATTTCCTCTGTTACTCAAGCATGGAGAACTAGAGAAAGCTAATGTGAAGAAGGAAATTCCATTCAAAAGTTGCTGTTTCTCACTTGGCCATCATGACTCATTTTCACTGAGTAAACATTAAAATATCAAAAGGTTTATGGTAGAGGAAATTAGTAAAAACCATACCGAGATTACATCCAAAGCTAAAATTTAACCATACAAATGTGCAAATTGAGTTGTAAGTATTTTGAACATTCCCTAAAACCAAACAGCTATTTCATCATTTTCAATGTCTGTGATTTAAAATCAGTTCAGAACTAATCTTCCTAGTCATGGTGGCTCACACCTGTAATTCCAATACATTGAAAGCAGAGGAAAGAGGATTATCCAGATTTCCCCTGACCATAGCATGGGCTACATAATGACTTCAAGGGCAACCTGACCTACATTATTCTCTAAATAAATAAATGAATAAATAAATAAAATGAGTTAATAGGATTAATGACATTATGGCATTCTGTGAGAGACTGCTAAATATGTTGCTGCATGGAAAGCAATGTTGACTGCTGTTTTCTAATTTTTAAGGACTTTTAAAAATAATGAACTATGAAGATGCAAAAGTAGTATGGAACTGTACTATACCTAAAACGTTTAAAACAAGGAATTCTTAATATTTCCACTTGTGCCTCATATTTATTATATGCTACAAAGAAATGTTGTGAGTTTTAAGCATTTGCTGTATTTAAAATTCTCATGGTATGCCATACAGTATATTTATCGAACTATATTTATTTATTTATTTTTTTTTTCCGGCACCGGGGTCAAACTCACAGCCTCACACCTGCCAGACAGGCACTTAAGCCACTGAGCCAAACTCCCGGCCCTGGCTTTTTGAGGCAGGGTCGCACCGTGTAGCTCAGGCCAGCCTTGCGCTCGCGTTGTAGCCCAAGCCGACCTCGAACTCACAATGCTCCACCTACCTCAGCCTCCCGAGTGCTGGGATTAAAGCATGCACCACCACACCCGGCTTATTTATCGAACTATAATAAAATATTGCTTGGACGTGACAACAGAGGTAAATTCGGACTAAAATTACTTTCATAATTGACTATAATGATCTGGATAGGAAGCTTTGGCTCCCTGCATCTACCATCCGCTGTGGAAGTGAGAACCTTTGTGAAGCTGTCTATCATTAGAGGAACTATTGATACCAGTATGTGGCAAGCAAAGTATCTGAAAGAAATGGGAAAACATAACTACGTTCACTTCTAAAATACTTTTCTTTCAACTACAGGCGTGATAAAGTACAAAACTGAAGTTATACGTAAAAAGCAGGATATCATGACACTGTATAAAGTCGTGGAGGATAAGAATGGAAAAAAAGCAAGTGTGATCACAATGGCTGGTAAGGCCTATAGCGTTTTCTCTTTGGAGAGAAACATACACATTTTAATGTCACATATGTCTTAACTGTAAAAGGTCTTGTGTCTGTTTTTGCATTACTAAACTCTGTGCCCTACCTTAGAAATGAGTGCATACACAACATTTCCATTTTAACTTTGCTAAAGTCAAGGATGCTGAGAATTGGGCTTTGAAAGAAAAGCTGTGAAAATTCTCCAATGCCATAGCAAAATGCTTTTCTAAAAATTACCAGAAAAGTTAACGTGTATTCTGGAGAAGCAATATGTCCTATGCCTTCACCGGCAAGACAATTGGCAAGGATCACACATGGGTATCTCTGGGCTCTATAACCAAGTGAATCAAGATTTATATTCAACTTCAGCAGAATAATTGCTTTCTCATACCCATGACTTTGCGTTTCTACTTTAAACGTTTTAGTTCATGACAACTTTCAACCCTCTGATAAAATTTAGCCTGCTCTCCTGTAAACTAACAGCATCTCAGATTCAGCTCCTCAAACATACTGTGAAAAGCATTTGAATGATTCTGACATTGATAACTTCATAGAGGAAGCAAGAGAAGCAGTGGGCCTGCCCCTGCTAGACCATATTTCAAGTAGATGAGGTTGAACCTTGTTCTGAGTCAAAGAAAGAAATTTTCCATATTTGTTTTCCTGTAATTGAATACTAAGATCCCAGGGATTAGTAGACTTGGGAGCAGTTGAAAACATGCCTGCTACTCATATAATGAGGGTTCCAGATAGTCAGGGGATAGATGGAGCACTTAGGGGAAAATGAAGAGTTATAGTGTGCAGAGATTCACAGCTCTTAGACACAAGCAACTCTATCCCCTTGGTGCGACTAGAGACTGCCTATGATTTGGGACACTTACATTCTCAGCAATGATGATCTTTGTTGTCCTTAGTAGTCCTAAAATGGAAAGTGATGTGATATCCCGTGTGTGGTCTGCGGGTCAGGTAGTTTATTGTTTTCTCCTGGAAGGAGCTAGGGTGGAAATGGTGGGATTTCTCAGGTCACACCTGCACAGTGGCCCAGGGGTGCTTAAGAATTCAGGTGGCATTCTAAGCACAGCTGTTCCACTTTTTCTTTCATGAAATGCAGGAAAAAGAAACTTTCTACCAGTTCAAGAAGTGAAGAATTTTGAAAAAATAACTGAGAAAAAGGGTATTCCTAAGGAAAACATAAGATACCTCACAGGAACAGGTAGAGTCAACCCACTGCTTCCATGATATCAAATTTCATTAATCTATTGAATAACTTTAACCATCTTGTTTGTCTCTTTTCCTTCTCCAATTTTCCCTCTCAGACAACTGTCCTGATTGATGCTATTGTTTGGGTGAGTAAACACGTGATACTTGTGTTACCATACAATTTACTTTGTTTGGAAATTTGCTGTAAAGTACTTGTCATATCTGATAGACAAGAGGTCTTTCTTTAACTTTTGCCTTTGCTCATTTCATGTGTATAAACATGGAAAAATAGCATATATTCAGGGAAAAGAACAAGATTTTATTTTCTCTTGCACATAAATCTGTTACATTTTGTGAAGGATAGCATTTTCTGTGCTTTGAAACAAGTTTAGCTCTGGTGAATTTCAGATTGAGTATTTAATTTGCCTTGTCAAAAACACTGGTAACTCCAGAGGTGAGTATAGAAGTCATGTGTGATATAAATTTACGTGGAATTGTCAATCAGTTCTCCATATCAATATAGACCTTGTAAGGCCTTCATGGTAACTCCAGGTACAGGGTCAGGCAAGATCAATGGTTTCCCTTGAGAGTGTTCCCTATGGAATCCACACTGATTATAGACAGCTTAAATCCCATGAAGTGACTTGGATATGATCTGTTGTCCATTCAATTCCCCATCGGTAGATATGACTATCATTTACACTTTTGGTAAACTCTGTGTCTTTAACATTAACTCAGCTACACTTTGCTTTTTCTTTCACATTTCCACAGATGAGAGCATGTCAGGATTAAGGACAAAGTCAACTTCTCCATTGTTTCTGAGTCAAGTATATTAAATCCAACATCCTTTCATGCTCAATTTTTTTATTTTCTATAATGTCCTGATCTTGCGTTTTCTCCTTATTTTTTTCCTCTGTTCTATAACCTACTTGATCCTTTTGTATCCTAATTAATCAAACAAATTGATTGATATCATATGAAACACAATCATCTATCACAAAATTTTTTTCAACTTATTATGAAGAGAAATATTTACTTGAATTTAACTACTAAAAACTGTGTCATTTAATGAAAGATTTTTTTTTTTGTTTAGAATTTGTTTTTATTGCAGAGTCCTGACTGTGTCATGGTTAAGCAGGAATATGTACACTACTTCATGTTGCATTTCAGTTTTTTGACCTAATATGACAGTTTTCTCATGTGTCTCTCTTTTTTTATTAAAAAAAGAATAAAAACAACTTTATGAAATTTCAAAATAAAATTCTGGGAGACTGTCTTGACTATTTTTCTGTCTTTGTTGAGACAAAATACCTCATGCCCAAAATGAAGCAAAGAAACATTTATTGATCTTACAGATTTTTGGATTTCCATCCTTACTCAGCTGGCTCCAAGGCAGGGTAGTGTGGCTGAAGGGCAATTGTTTATGTCAGCCACAAGCAACAAGAGAAAAAGGGCAAAAAGAGTGGGGAAACGCACCTCCTTCCATCCCCTGTATTGTATGCTGGATCCCTGCCCCGGGTAAGTGCAATATTCACACCACCAATTCCAGCGCTAGACAATGAATGAATCACAAATGCTAGACTCAGCCTCCTACCTGATTTCATGAGGCTTCGATGAGGGTGGGCACCTCTGAACACAAACCATAACAGAAACCAACAATGATTAGTACATTGTACATTGCTATTTTGAAAGTAATTACTTCTATGAAAATATACGGCCATTAAAAATTGATCAGATATTATAGGCACACACATAATTTTTCAATGAACTAATATCAATTAGTTGTATAGCTATCTTAACTGATAATGTATACATGTATGTATGTATGTGTGTGTGTGCGTGTGTGTGTATGTGTTTAACTTTTTCCTTCCTTTTTCCCCCTATCCCTCATCAGGGTTTTTATTTACTTTTGAAAGTCCACTTCACAATATCTCTTGTACATTCTGCATTTTATTAACTTTTTAAACTTCTTACATTAGGGACACAATAAGATGTTTACATGTGACTGTGATTTATTTTACTTATGAGTATAGACACAAGTTGTATCCATTGCCCTATGTATGTCTAAAGTTTATCCTTCCTTATAGCTGAGTACTACTTGATTTTATAAAAAATACCACATCTTTTTGTACATTCTTCTGTTGTTGGGCATTTGCGTTGTTTTCAATATTTAGCTATTACAGATTGTACTGCTATAAATATGGGTGCACATATATTGCTGTGGTATGATGTTTTTAGTTCTTCTGGGTAAATACACAGAGGTGGAATATCTTGGTTCAATGGGACCATTAATTCTAGTTTTTAAGACTCTCCACACTGATTTCCATGGTGGTTGCACCAGTTCATACTTCCACAAATAAAGGAAAAGTGTTCTTTATTCCCCACAGCCCCTCCAGGAGTAGTCATTGGTTGATTTCTCAAGGAGAACCATTCTTACTCTGGTGAGACAGAATCTCAGTGTTGTTTTAATTTGCCTCTCTCAGATGACCAATGATGTTGAATTTTGTCTCCTATATTTATTTACCATTTGTATTTTCTCATCTGAAAAGTATGTATTCATCTCAGCTGCTCATCTTTGTATTGGGTCTCTGAATTTGGGGTGCTCTGATGTTTTGAATTCTTTGCATGTTGTAGATAGAAGTCCTTTGCCCAAGGGACAGTTATCTAAAATATTTTCCCACTGTGTAGGTTGTCTTCTCACTCTGTTGGTGATGTCATTTGATGTGCAAAAGCATTTTCATGCAATGAGTTCCCAGATACTGATTCTTTAAACTGTTTTCCGTGCAGTTTGGGTTTTCTACGTGAATTCTCTACCTCTGGCTGTGCCTTCAACATTTTCACCTCCTTTCTCTCCCTGTTAATTAACATTTCTGATTGAATATTTAGATCTCTAATTCATTTTTACTTTATTTCAGTGCCTGGTGATAGAAATGTGTCTAGATTTAGTCTTCAACATGTAGAGAGCTAGTTTTTTCAGCACCATTTAATTAAGAGTGTATCTTTCTTCCAGTGAACATATTTGAACATTTTGTCAAAGATAATGTGGTTGAATGGTTTTGTAGTGTGTCTGCCTCTTCTAATCTGTTCCACTGGTCCTCTGGTCTGGGTTTTATTTTTCTCACTAGCATACTGATTTTATCACAGTGGCTTTGTAGTGTAATTTCAAGTCAGGGATTGTGATGCCTCCTAACTTGCATTTGTTGTCCAGAATTACCTTTGCTATACTATATCTCTTCTGTTTCCAGAAGAGTTTTAGGCATATTTTCACTAGTTTTGTGAGGTATGTTAACAATATTTTGATATTGATTGCATTAATTCCATATAACAATTTTGGGAGTATGACCATTTTGACTATGTTGATTCTTCTTATTCATGTGCAAGAGTTATCTTTCCATTTTCTGATAATGTCTTCTATCTCCTTTTCCAAAGCCCTGTAAGATTCAATACATAACTCCTTCACCTCCTTTGTTAGATTGATTCTCAGGTAGGACCTTTTAAGAGGATATTATGAAGGCTGTGGTTTCCCTAATTTCTCTCTCAGCGAATTTAATTTTAGTGTGCAAGAATGCTACTGATGTTTGATTGTTGACTTTGCTTCCAACTATGCTGCTGAATTTGGTTATTTATTCTAGAAGTCTTTTGGCGGAGATTTTGGGTTTTTGGGATTTTCTTTATTGAGAATCATGTCATCTGTGAATAATGATAGTTTAGCTTCTTCCTTTCCTATCTTTATTCCTTTCATTTCTCTCTGTAATCTAATTGGTCTGGCTAATTTTCCAGAAATGTATTCAATAGCAGTGCTGATAGTGAACATTTTTGTCTTGTTCTTGATAATACGGCGAAGGACTCCAGTTTTTATGAATTTAGTATGATGTTGGCTATTGCTTTGTCAGAAGTGGCTTTTCATCAGATTGGATTAAAAACTATCAATTTTCTTTGGGATTTATTCATAAATGAGTGCTTGAACTTTTGAAAAGTTTTTCTGCATGTATCATGATGATGATTTGATTTTTATCTTTGAGTCTGTTGATATGATGTAGTACATTGATTAAATTACATATTTTGAACCATCTCTGCATGCTATGAGTGAATCCCCCTTAGATATTGGTTGAAATCTTCTTGATGATTTACTGCATTTGGTTCACTATTATCTTTTTGAGGATTTTTCCATGTATATCAGTTATGAAAACTGGCCTGCGGTACTTTTTTTGGGTTGAGTCTTTCTCTGATTCTGGTATCAGGATAGTACTTATTTCCAAATTTATTGCACTATTTTTAGACAGTACCCATGGGATAATTTAAATTTCTTTGCATTTACTGAAGCATGTTCTGTGAGTGTATTGGTTTGATCTTCTGTCCCTCCAAGACCTCATGTAATTTTCACAGGGCTGAGTCTGGTGTTCATGATTGATTTGTTGTCCAGTGCTGGGATTGATGATGTGAGTGCTGCATCCGCCCAGGGGTGGAGCCAACATACAGTGTAAGGGTGATAGCGTGGCATGTCTTTGCTTGCCCTCTCTTGCTGGTTCACCTTGCTGTTTGGTGGCAGCCGTGAATGGCTGTTCCACCACAACATGCTGCCTTGGAGCCAAGTATGCATGTAATGAAACCCCCAAGAACTATAAGAAATAAAACTTTCCTTCCCTAATTTTGGGCTTCAGGTATTTTTTCTCTGCAAAAAGTGAAAAGTAACTAAGACAGTGGGCTACTATATGGTCTACTTTAGGAAACATCTCATGTGAAGCTGAGAAGAACGTGTGTTTTAATGATGTTGGGTGGAATACTCTGAAAACATCCACTGAGTCCTTTTGTTGGCAAATTTGGTTCAGTTCTGAAAGTTCTCTGATTTTTGGACCAGTTGCTCTGTCTGTTTGTGACAATGGGGTAAGAGCACTCCTGTTACAGTTGTGTTATTTCTTATTTTATTTTTCATGTGTATCAATAATTTTTAATAAAGTTGAGTGCTCCTCTATTAGGTGCATATATATTTACCATTGTTATGTCTTCCTATTCAATTTTTCCCCTAATAATAATGTTGCAACCTTTATATTTTTATATTTTTTATGATTTTTGGTTTGAAGTTCACATTATCTGCAAATATAATAGTTACACTTGCTATTTCTCTGAGTTCTTGTCTCATGGGGTATTGTTTTCCATCCATATACTTTCAGTCTATGAATTTCTTTTTGCATTAAATGTTTCTTGTATACAGTATATTGTTGAATCTTGTTTCTTGATCCATTTTGCCAGTCTCTTTTGTTTTGATTGGTGAATTGAGGTAATTTTTATTGGTGGTTATACCTGATATGTATTGGTTTGTCTTTGTCATGATATTTTCCTGGTGTTGATTCCCTTATTTTTCCACCTGTAATTGCTTTTCCTGCCTCATGGCTTCTTTCTGTTGTTCTTAAAATTGTGGTAATTTTTATATCTGTCTAGAATATCTTCTAGATACTCTTCGTAGGGTTGGTTTGATGATCCTATAAATGTTCAAGTGTTGTGTGTCATGAAAGTATCTTATTTCTCCATTAATTTTGAAACATAGTTTTGCAGGGTACATCACTCCAGGTTGGAAGTTGTTTCCTTTCAGGACTTGAAATGCTTCACTCCAAACCCTTCTTGACTTGAATGTTTGTGTTTAGAAGCTTCTTGTGATTCTGATGGGTTTTCCTTTATAAGTCTCTGCTTCTTTTTCCTAACAGGTTTTAATATTCTGTTCTTGTGCTGTATTTCTGGAATCTTGATTTTTGTAATGTCTTGGTATAGGTTTGTTTTGATTATGGCTGTTTGGAGTTCCACATGCTTCATTTATCTATACATCAAGTTATATGTCTATTCTAGTGATATTTTTTGCCATTATTTCTATTAAGAGTTTTTATGGCATTTGTGCTGTCTCCAACACTCTCATTGACCCCAGAAATATTTATGTCATTCTTCTTTGCTGCATTTTTAGCTGTTGGATTGTTTGCTCATTTTCTCTTGCTATTTTAAAGATACTTTTCTTTTCACGATGGCCAGATAAAATTTTGTCTTCAAGATCTCAATTACTATCCTCTTCATTAGTATTTTGCCTATGATTTCAGTGGAGATTTAATCTGTTGTGTTTCTGTTTGAGTCTATCTCTGGGATTCTGTTTCTTTTCTCTGTTGAGCCTTATTTGTTTCTATCATTTTTCCAAAGTTATCTTTTTTTGTTGATGTCTTAGTTACTTTTTACTCATTGCAGAGACAAAATACCTGATGCCAAAAATTAGGGAAAGAAATGTTTTTTCTTATAGTGTCTTGGGAGTTTCAGTCCATTAGTTGGATCCAAGTCAGCATGGTATGGAGGAGTGGCTGTTCATGGCAGCTGCAAGCTGCAAGGCGTGCTGGCAAGAGAGAGAGAAAGAGAGAGAGAATGGAAGCACAGAAGCACAAGAGGAAGACCCGCCTTCCCTTACACTGTATGTCGGTTCCACCCCTGGGCGGGTACAGCAAACCGGACACAAGCAAGCACTAGGGGTACATAGCATATCACCCAATACAGTTGATATTTTTGATTTTAAGGATAAATTACTTTTTGTACCTGAGAGATTATTTTCTTTTTAGCTTTTTCCTCTTTTTGCCACTATTATTATCCTTTCAGAAATTTATCATTTTGACAGTAAATTTCACTGTATCGCTGTTAGGGTTTATACATTGTGTCAACTTGAGAAGTCTAGCAGCTTAATTAAGTAAGGCAGCAGCTCTACATCCTGGGGTGTAGAGCATAAGCAGTTACCTGGCCATTGTGTCAATTTGAGAAGGCCAAAAGTTTAGCTGAGAGACTCAGCAGGGAGCCAGGGGTCTTACTTGGCAAACATCCTCATCCTGTGCAAAGGAAGGCAAGAATGTTTGTGAATGCTACACCTACCCTGGCGGGGGGCGGTGTCCTGTGTACTATATAAAGGAGGAGAAGAGGCTTGCTCTTGCTCCTTTTACTTTGCTGCTTTTGTTCAGCTGCTGCCTTGAAGTGCTGCCCCAGTGCCATGCCACCCTGCCTTGGAGCCAGCTGATTGTGGACTGAAACCTCCCAAAACTGTAAGCTAAATAAACCTTTCCTTCCCTGATTTTGTGTGTCAGGTGTTTTGTCTCAGCAACAAGTAAAAAGTAACCAAGACAATCGCTGAGCTCTGAGCTTTTCCTGGGTAGTCTGGGAATCTAGAGTTGCATTTTCTACTGTGCTTTTTGTTTTCTATGTTCTCCTTTCTCTTTTATTTTCTTCTATGTTCATGCTTGCCAATTTCTTATTGTAATCAACTTTATTGCTAGTATTGAAGATTCCCTCAAGGATAGAAGGAGATGTCTGTTTTTCAGGGAGTTCTTATAGATGTTGTTGATTCTTTATAGCCATCCCAAGAACCTACTTTCCTAAGTTGTAGAAGGATATGAAATTGCCATTTGGCTTAGTTCCAAATCCTTTGGTAATGCGTTTTGATGGTGCTTATGACCCAACACAATCACAGTGTTATCTTATATGGGAGAAAAACTGCTCATAATATGAATGACTTCCTGGCTAAAATAGTATAACAGGTAATAATAAAATTTTCAAGTACAGTTTGACTGCTGACAGATGATACAAACATTAACCTGCTACCTGCTTCCACAGGGCTAAATTCTGTGTTTGTATAAAGAAATCAAATATATAACACATGTATGCAGTAACTTTCCACTAAGTGGAGTGGTTTTACACTTCAGTAGAAGGTAGGGGGTTAAGATGCATAGGGGACAGGCTAAAGTGGTGAACGAGGTCAGATACAGTAGAGTCAAGCCGCAAGGTCCAGAGATGATCACACACATTTGGGAAAATGCAGGATACAGAATGGAAGAAGTGAAATCGAATGTGAGGAAACAAGCAGAAAAGAAGAGACAATGATAACTCACTTGAAAGTTTAAATTAAGAAGTAGTGGAGGAAAAAGTAACTGGGAAGGGAAAAGGCAGAAAGAGAAAAGGGAAGAGGAAAAGATATAAACCTGTATATATGTATATGTAAGATAACTAAAATGTACACACTGCTGAATCTATTCATTATTGAGAAAGAACAATGAATACTCATGATTAGATCAATTTTGCTGGTCTATATCTGTTAATGTAAGTAACCATTTTAAAGATAACGATATGCAATATTGCAACCATTGTTAAGTTTCTATCATCCGGTTTTGTAAGCCTGCAATGTTACTGTTGTGTATTTACTCTAGTCGTTTGTTTGTCTCTTTTGCTTATTGTCTTTGTTTTATATGTCTTTTTCTTCTGTCTTTTCTTTGCTTAAATAAAAAAAAAAGTAGTGGAGGATAAAGAGAAAGAGGATCAATAGAGGAAAACAAAAAAGAAAGGTAGGAAATATAAACAGTGAAAACAAGGAAGTAACAGAATGAAAAGAGAAGAAAGAAAGGAAAAGTAGATGAGAGAGAGAGAGAGCAAAAAGGGAGAAAAGAAAAAACCTCGAATAAAAAACAAGCACAGAATACAAAGAAACCAAGTTGACATGCAATCAACCATGAAAGAGATAGCCAATCAGACAACCAAGGGAGAATAAAAGTAGTAAATACCTCTGGTGTTTACAGTTCTGTGATAGTGTCCATGTTACATCACAGAGATGTGCTGTGTACAGAGCCAAAGCACTTACTACATTTGATGGACGTGACTAGAGGAAAGTTTGTGGTCAGTATCACTCAAAACTCCCTGGTTCCATAACTCACATGTAAAAAGTTTTGGATCATTGCCAAAATCTGCCTTCTGAATGTGAAGCATGTAAATAAACCTAAAATAAGAAAATCCCAAGGGAATAAGAATCAATGGTATTTGAACTATCTCAGTGAAAATGTATCTTTTGCTCAAATATGAAATGCTGCCATACATGGAAGAGAAAAAATATAACACATCAAGACCCACTACTGGAGTAAGGAAAGAAAGCAATGAGAGAGAGACAGAGAATAGTAACTGTAAACTAGAAAAGAATTACTTCATTCCTGAAAGAAAATCATTCTCTTCAAGTATTGCTATGAGAATAATTTGGTTAAATTTTCTTGCTAAAAGTCATTGAGTGGTTATACGAGCAAAAAACAAGACCCAAGTGTGCATTTTTTGCTAGACATTCTCCTCACCTCTAAGGAGACCATGAGGGTAATAAACTTAAAGTAAATGGAGGCAATAAATATCCCACAAGAGGGCAAGCCAAAAGAACAGAGATAAGATGCTAACCTCAGATGAAAAGCACTGTAAACTAGCATGCATAAATAGAGCCGTAAAAGAAGGCATGGAGAATCAGTATACATGGAGATATTTGCAATGCACCTGAATGCGAGGCTATATATACAGAACATGCCTTGTGTTAAAAATATATTTATATTTTACTTAACAAGAATCATTACATAAATATAGCAAATATTGCTAAACAAGGAGAGTTAGACTCCAATTTGATAATATTTGCAAACATTAACACTCAATCATCAGCAATGCACAGTTAAGCAAGAAAATAATGAGCAAATTCATTAATGAGGAAACATGTGATTTAATGTTCAATGTATACAAAATATCCTATCAGTCATCCAAGGAGTTCTCCATTGTTCCTCTGAGAAACACACAATTTTCTCATCATCACATAGAACAAACTCCATGATAGGTCATATGAAGGCTGTTAAGGATATCTCTGAAATAAAAAAATCAATTAGTAAGATTTAAAAACAAAACACCATACAGTTAGTTATCAATATTAAGAAAATTATGGAAAATACAAAAAGGAGGTAAATTTCATTTATTCCTTAAAATATCACCGGATCCAGGAAGAAGAAAAGCCGAAATTTAGAATAATCATTCTTTATAATTAAGTTTATTAGTGCATTTTTGTATACAAAATGATCACACCCATTATAGCAGATGTGTACCTGTACACGATATATTTTGATTTCTCTGTTTTTTCCAATTTGATCCCTTCACTTCAACAGATCTTCGCCTCCCTATTTAGAAGTCTTTCCACTTTCATTTTAAAATTTTTTCCCTCTTCTCTCTTCCCTGTCTTTCTTCTCCCATCCTAGTTCTTTTTTTTTTCTCGCAAACAATTTCTTCCCATTTCATAACATCTATTGTACATTTTGGTCATTATTTTACTCTTTCCGTGTCTCACACAAGGGAGAAAATGTGATATTTACACATGGGATTCCAGTGTATTTACCTTAAGATTATGGACTCAAGTTACATCCATTTACCTAAAATGCCTCATTTATCCTTCATTATGGCCAAAAGCATATATATATATATATATATATATATATATATATATATACTTTTTTTTTATGGCCAATGTGTTCAAAATATCCTATCAGTCATCTGAGGCATGCCCCTTCGATTTATATATATATATGTATATATAATTTTATGGCCAATTAGATGTACATACACACACATGCACACACACACACATCTTATTTATCCATTCTAGGTTATTTGACATTTTTGTTATTTCTCTGAGTTTGCTATTAAAAATGGTGCTGCTCTGTAAGCTCATCAAACAGAATAGTTTGTGCTGTCATTGTTTCATTTGCTGATCGTCATTTAGGCCTAGGTCTTGTTACTTGAACATATGCTTTTAAGATAATGATATACAATATATTAACTTCTGTTGATTTCTTAGTTTTTTTCGAAATTCTTCATTATTTCTACTCTTTTTTGTTTTCCTTTTTAAAAGAAAAAAGAAAAAAAATTATAAAAAAATACCAAAAAATAAAAAATAAAAACAATGGTGCTATAAAAATGGGTGCACGTATATTGCTGTGGTGTGATGCTTTTGATTCTTCTGGGAAAATACCCAGAAGTGGAATGCAATACCTGAGCCACATGGACCTCTAATCGTGGGTATGTGTGGAATCTCCATACAGACTTCCACAGTGACTGTACCAGTCTACACTCCCATCAAAGGTGGAGATGGATCACCTTTCACCCAGAGCCCATCCAGCATTTGATACTGTTTGATTACTTGATAATATCCTTTCTTTCTGCAATGAGATGGAATTGCAGATTTGGTTTAATTTGTACCTCTCTAATAATCAGTAGTGTTGAACATTGTTTCATGGGTTTATCTACCCCGTATATTTCTTCATCTATGAGGTGTGTATTCATCCCAGATACTCAACCACCAAGATGCATATGAAGGAATATTACACATGTTGGGTTTTTCATGGGAAATGATGAATTTAACGGAGGACATTAAAAGACACCCCAAGGCTGCCAAGTGTTTTGTCCTACTTCAGGATTATAAAAACTGGGTTATCTCTGAGACTGGTCAGGAGCTTCCTGTTGACACTGCCACACTGTGTAAATCCTTACCATCTGTAGGGAGAGAAGAATTGGCTCCTAATGCTTCTGTATCAGTCAGGGTTTACCAGAGAAACAGATGTGACAAAAGATATACGAATATATAAGAAATTACAAGATTGGTTTTCAATGGTCAGCCACAAAGTCTGATGAGGGTGTCTGCACGCTGAGGGCTGAGTGTCCAGGGCAAGGGCTGGAGTTCACTGCAGTGCCCCCTGCAAGTCCTTATCAGGAGACCAATGGGTTTGCAATGGAACAGTGAAGAATCTACAAATGTAGTCTTAACAGTGTATGACAAACGCTAGAGTCCCAGGCTGAAGCCGAACAGTCTGTGCCAGAGGTGAGGAGATGACGTCCCAGCTGAAGATGAAGCCTGGAGCTCCTCCAAAGAACCAATAATCAGTCCCTCCTCATGTGTCTTTGGTTGTATGCAGGCTGCTCCCCTGGGGTGGGTGTAGCACTCACACCATCTGCCTGCCCTCCTCTTGCACAGGCTGAGGATGTTACAACCTATGAACACTGGCCCCCGGCTGGATCACTTCCTTGAACTTCTAAATTTCTCAGACTGGCACAGTGAAAAATACCCTAGAATGGGAAGGGCTTGTCCTCTGCACCCCAGATGTAGAGCTGCTGAGTCACTTAGTTAAGTTTCTAGACTTCTCAAGTTGACACAATGTATCAACTGTCACAGTGAGATTGGAAGGAACCATCCTTGTTTACCCTCTCTTTTTGGCATGCTTCCGTGACAATATCCAGTCATCCTGTCATTCATGAAAAAAGCTTCCCATGGCCAGGGACTGTGGGCATCTTGTCCATTTTCAAATGCCCAACCTGTTATAATTGCTGTGTTTCTCTTTTCACAGATGAAAAGAGAATAAAATTCAGACCACATTGAGCAAAACATTATTCTGTTCCCAAATGAAGTTCAGTGATGACACAGACTCCCATACAGGATACGGAAATGAAAGGTTTCTAGAAATGTTACGCAGTGCAGCAGAAATTCCAATGTATCATTTTGTTTGGTTTAAATTTTATATCTGGAGGGCCGGGAGTTTGGCTCAGTGGCTTAAGTGCCTGCCCTGGCAGGCACGAGGTTGTGAGTTCAATCCCCGGTGCCGCAAAAAAAAATAAAAATAAAAATAAATAAATAAATAAATAAATTTTATATCTGGAATCAAATAAGGTTAAAAGTTTAAAGAGTTGTTAGATATATACCTTAATGAAAGTGGTGATACTGAATGTTAGGTTTGGTTCTTCTTAGGTCCAATCCATCAAAACAAACTAGGCTAAGAAAAGTGCAGAGATAAATGCACAAATGTACACACACACACACACACAGAGGAGACCAAGAATACCCATCTGACAACTGAACCTTTGATACCTGTGGGAATTTAATTTCACAAGTGTTAGTTTTCTTGTGCAATAGAGAAGCAGAAGGACAGAGAAAGTGGCCATTTAATTGAGGACACCGGGAGGAGCCCATCACCCGCAGGGGTTTGGCTTTCTCCTCCAACCAGATACAGAGAGGCAGAGGGTTACATGACCTCTGATGGGAAGTGGCGTGTGGGGCAGGCATTGATGACATGCAAAGAACTGATTGTAATTTTCTTTGCACACAAATGGGAAAGTAACGATTTGGGCCAAAGGTGAAGAAGGAGGGAATGGTCGTAAGAGTAAGTGCTTGTGCTTTGCCCTTCTGCCGTATTAGACCATCACCATCATTGTACAGTAATTTATGCTAGGGCAAGAAACTTTTAAGAAGGAGATTCCTGGTCGGTCAGCACAAGAGAGACCCAACATGAGAGAAAGCAGGAGAATCTACTTCCTGTTGGGTCTTTTATTCTCTCTTCTTCAGCAGATCTGGATAACTGAGTTACTGGATAGACTTTGAAATGATGATGCTTTTATAGTACTGTGGAATTTATCTCACATTGACTGAAACATTGATTCTCATCTGAAGTTGGTTTTACCTCTTTAGAATGTATATTGTTTAGCAGAGATGGACATTACTTTAGGGTTTTCACATCTTAATGAGAGCAGAAATAGCTGGAGCTCAAACTGAGCTGGAGAAATGACCTCAAGGGGTGTGAGACAACAAACCACACTGAATGCGCTAAGTGCAAAAGTATTTGTTTTCACTCATGTCCTGACTTCTGGAGGACAGGTAAAGTGCAAGTTGTGTTTCACTATGAAGAGTAGGAAAGTAGATATTAAAGTTACTTTCTAAATGTAAACAGGGTGTCCTCTATTCTTATAAAACGCAGCTTCAGGTGTCACTAGAGTAAGTTATTTTTATGAATAAGGCGAGAATATACAAAAATCTGACAGCATTCCAAAATACAAGATATTCTTATCTTCTACATTTTATGGGCCACGCTCAAGTCTATCAAACACTTTCCTTCTTCACGTATTTGGAAAACCCAGTGTTAAAACTGGTGCAATGAAAATCAGATGTAGAAGATTTTCTCTTGGTTGCATGTAGTTGCTGCTACTGTTTCATGCATATGTCTGCTTATGCTATCTATAACCAAATGATGTTATGATAAGAATTTATAAATATTTTCAAGGAATACTCAGACCTGCTCTATTAATAACCCTACCATAGACATAGAAACAAGAAAATCATGGATGTGGACCATTTTCTATTATAATCTGAAGAGTAGTAATTTAAAATAGAGATGTGTGTGCTCATACACACACACACACACACACACACACACACGCTCCAAAGACTTTGCCTGAGATGTCTCTAGTTTTGACAATGCTGCTTGTTCCCAGTTGCACAATTGTGAGTACCTTGAGTTCCTGAGCAGTAAATGTTGACTTTTTGTGATCATTTTGACATTAAGGAAGAGCCAAGTGTTACAAAGTGCCAGGTCCCATGACTCACCTGGGCAAGGACACATCATCATATTTTTATGATCCTCAAGGCACCAACCAGCAGCGTTCCCTACATTTGATCAGAATTCCTAGACATTGATGAAACAGAAATTCTAGAATTGCTGCAGAATGTGGCAAGAAACACAGGGGAGTGTTCTTCATAGTGAGGGTAAAGATGGTGAGGGTGATACATAGCACTGTGCCTTTCAGTGCGATAGTTACAATAAGTTTAATCATTCAACTTACGGTTTGATCACAAGTTTAATCATTCAGAAATTATCCACTGTTCACGTCAGTTGTTTGCATATATTTCATTTCTACTACAGTTGAGATCTTGAACATTGCAGAATTCATTTCCAGCTGGGAGTCACATGATAGAGTTCAAGTCATGTACTGAGGAGCAAAGCAATTTCTTCATCTTTATAATTGATGTCACAATTTTTTGTTTATAACTTTTATGCATTTTTTAAAATTAATATGATCTTTACATTTAGCAGGCTTAGGTGGAACAGCTTATCATGTAATTTATTTTGAGAATCACTGTACTTGGATACCCTAATTTGTCTTGCATGCCCGTAGAATCTTTGAGTAGATAATTTGCAAAAGGTTGGCACTCCATAAGAGAAGAGACAGATTTGCAATTCACTGCAGAAAAGGAATGACTGCTTTTTAAATGTCTTGCATTTTACTTCAGTGTAATATCTATGTTTTAGTACAAGAAAGTATACTAAATTCTTTAGCACTATCATATATCATGACCATATTAAAATCTATTTTTTAAAAATATTGAGTCAAGGACTGATTAAGTCATTAATGTGCCCAGCGTAGATTTAAAGCTGTGATCCTTCTGACTCAGATCCTAGTAATCTCTGCTTTTTCAAGATTCCACCTTAATACCTGTTTTGTGATGTTTCCCAAAACGTACTCAGACTCCTCTGAGAGATGTGTACACATTTTAAAATCAGATGTTGTCTTCTAATATGAACAAATTCGAGGGTGCCAACTTTATTATGAGAAAGCATTTGT
>RJWM01036174.1:0-18321 GCA_004363535.1 Dasyprocta punctata | reverse complement strand
AGCCGGGCGTGGTGGCACACGCCTTTAATCCTAGCACTCAGGAGGCTGAGGTAGGCAGAGCGTTGTGGGTTCGAGGCCAGCTTGGGCTACAACGCGAGTGCAAGGCCGGCCTGAGCTACATAGTGCGACCCTGCCTCAAAAAACCAGGGCCGGGAGTTTGGCTCAGTGCCTTAAGCGCCTGCCCTAGCAGGCGCGAGGTTGTGAGTTCAATCCCCGGTGCCGCAAAAAAAAAAAAAAAAAAAAAGAAACAAAATCCAACAGTATACTGTGTATAAGAAACACATTTAACTCAAAGGAAAATTCACAGACTAAAAATCAAAGGATGAAAAACAATACTCCAAACAACAGGAACCAAGAAAAAAGCAGGGGGAGCTGTTTTGTTTTCAGACAATGTGAACTTCAAGAATGATCAAAAGAGATAAAGAAGGTCACTACATACTTGTTAGGGGAAAACTTCAAGAGGAAGAGATTATGATCATAAATACATAGGCACCAAATATGGGAGCACCCAACTATGTAAGACAAATCTTAATAGACATGAAAAACCAAATAAATAATACAGTTATAACAGGGGATCTTAACACTCCATTGTCACAAAGAGACAGATCAATGAAACAAAAAATCAGCAAAGAAATAACAGAACTGAATCAAATTTGTGAACAAATGGACCTAGTAGATGTGTACAGAGTGTTCCATCCAACAACATCAGAATACACATTCTTCTCAGCTGCACATGGGTTATTCTCTAAAATAGATCATATACTAGTTCACAGAACATGCTTAAGTAAATGCAAAGGAATTGATATAATTCCATGCATATTATTTGACCATAGCGCAATAAAATTGGAAATAAATGACAAAAAACCCTCACAAGAACCCCATAAACCCAATGGAAATTAAATAATACTCTCCTAAATAATCAATGGGTCACAGAAGAAATTAAAAAAGAAATTAAACATTGTCTGCAATCCAACAAAAATACGAATACAAATTATTGGAACCTGTGGGACACAATGAAAGCAGTCCTCAGAGGGAAATTTATAGCACTGAACTCCCATATCAGAAAAATGGAAAGAACACACATAAACAACCTAAAGATGCACCTCAAATGTCTAGAAGAAGAAGAGCAAGTCAAGCACAAAGCCCAAAGAAGGGTGGAAATTATCAAGACCCAAGCAGAAATTAATGCAATTAAAACTAAGTAAATAATACAAAGAATTAATGAATTGAAGAGTTGGTTTTTTGAAAGAATAAATAAAATTGATAAACTCCTAGCCAACCTTATTAAAAAGAGGGAAGAAAAAACTCAAATCCATGCAATAAGAAATGAAAAGGGTGACATCTCTACAGACCCTGTGGAAATACAGAAGATCATCAATACCTACTTTGAAAACCTTCATTCCCATAGGTTCAATAATACAGAAGAAAAGGACAGATTCCTAGAAATCTATGAATTACCAAAGCTGAATCAAGATGTAAAACTGCTGAATAACCCAATTTCAGCTAATGAAATTGAATATGTAATTAGAACCTTACCAACAAAGAAAAGCCCAGGTCTTGATGGATTCACTGCTAAATTCTACAAGAAATTTAGGGAAGATTTAATGCCAGCACTCCTCCAACTCTTCAATGAAATTGAAAGGGAAGCAAGTCTCCCTAACTCATTCCTGGAAGCAAGTATTATCCTAATACCAAAAGCAGACAAAGACCCAACCAAAAAAGAAAATTACAGGCCAATCTCCCTAATGAACTAGATGCAAAAATCCTCAATAAAATACTGCAAATAGAATACAGCAAGTCATCAGGAAGATTATACGCCATGATCAAGTGGGATTTATCGCAGGAATGCAGGGATGGTTCAACATATGCAAATCAATAAATGTAATATACCATATCAACAGAGCCAAGGACAAGAATCACATGATCATCTCAATAGATGCAGAAAAAGCTTTTGATAAAATTCAACACTTATTCATGATAAAAACCCTATAGAAAATTGGAATAAATGGCATCTACCTCAACCTGATAAAAGCCATATATCATAAATCAACAGTCAACATCTTACTAAATGGACAAAAACTGAAAACTTTCAACCTAAAATCAGGAACAAGACAAGGATGTCCATTATCACCACTCCTATTCAATATAGTTCTGGAGACATTAGCCAGAGCAATCAGACAAGAGAGAGAAATAAAAGGTATCAGGATAGGAAAGGAAGAAGTTAAATTATCATTATTTGCAGATGATATGATACTCTACCTAGAAGACCCCCAAAAATCCAATGAAAGACTTCTAGATGTAATAACCAAATTCAGTAATGTTGTGGGATACAAAGACAACACTCAAAAATCAAAAGAATTGTTGTACACAAACAACAAACTCACTGGGAGAGAAATAAGAGAAACCACACCCTTCACTATAGCATCCAAAAAAAAAAAATGAAATACTTAGGAATCAATCTAACAAAGGAAGCAAAAGATCTATACATTGAAAATTATATTACTCTGAAAAAGGAGATCAAAGAGGATTTCAGAAAATGGAAAGATATTCCCTGTTCATGGATAGGAAGAACAAACATCATGAAAATGGCCATTCTCCCAAAGTTGCTATACAGATTTAATGCAATCCCAATCAATATACCACTTGCCTACTTCACAGAGCTAGAGAAATCATCTCTGAAATTCATCTGGAACCAGAAGAGACCTAGAATAGCAAAGGCAATTCTGGGCCACAAAGGTAAGGCAGGAGGCATCACAATTCTCAACTTGAATCTATATTACAAAGCTACTGTGATAAAATCAGGATGGTACTGGAATAAAAACAGACCCGAAGATCAATGGAATAGATTAGAAGATACAGCCACAACTACAAACAGACTTAGCCACCTCATCTTTGACAAAGGGGCCAAACATGTACATTGGAAGAAAGATAGGCTCTTACATAAGTGGTGCTGGAAAAACTGACTTTCCATATGCCATAAACTAAAACTAGATCCGTGTCTATCACCATGCACTAAACTAAAGTCAAAATGGATCAAAGATCTGAATATTAAAACAGAGACACTAAATTTGCTGGAAGACAAAGTAGATAAAAATCTTGATGACATAGGAGTAAGCAGAGTTCATGAACAAAAATCAAACTGCAAGGGAAATACTTCCCAGAATCAACAACTGGGATCTCATCTTATTAAAGTTTTTGCATGTCAAAGGAAATCTCCAACCGAGTGAAAAGAAAACCCATGAATTGGAAAAACATCTTAGCCAACTGTCCCTCATGCAAAGGACTTCTACTTAAAACATATAAAGAATTTAAAAAAATCAGGCCCCTAAAATTCAAGGACCCAATCCAAAAATGGGCATCTGAGATGAATACACACCGTTCAGAGGAAGAAATACAAATGGCAAATAAATATATGAAAACATGTTCAACATCAATGGTCATCTGGGAAATGCAAATTAAAACAACACTGAGATTTCATCTTATCCCAGAAAGAATGGTCAAAATAAGAAAAATCACCCAATAATAAATGCTGGAGGGGCTGTGGGGAAAAATGAACTCTTCTCCACTGTTGGTAGGAGTGTAGGCTGGTGCAACCATTGGAAATCAGTGTGTAGGTAAGAAGCTAGGATTAGCGATTCCATTTGACCCAGGTATCCTGCTTCTGGGCATTTTCCCAGAAGAATTGAAAACTTCTTACCACAGTGATATTTGTGCACCCATGTTTATAGCAACCCAATTTGTAATAGCCAAATCTTGGAAACAACCCAAGTGCCCATCAATCAAGGAATGGATAAAAAAGATGTGGTTTTTTTTTTTTTTGGCACTGGGGATCAAACTCACAGTCTCGCCCCAGCCCGACAGGTGCTTAAGCCACTGAGCCAAACTCCCAGCCCTGGCTTCTTGAGGCAGGGTCGCACTATGTACCTCAGACCTCCCAGATATCTTGTGACCTTGGAAGAGACACACACCCTTGTGCTCACATTGTAGCCCAAGCCAGCCTCAAACTCACAACGCTCCTCCTACCTCAGCCTCTCAGGTGCTGGGATTAAAGATGTGTGCCACCTAGCCCAGCTAAGATGTGGTATTTTTATACAATGGAGTACTACTCAGCTATCAAGAAAGATTCCATTGAAACTTTTACAAGTAAATGGACATGAGTTGAGACCATACTCATATGTGAAATAAACCAAATTCACATGTGTAAATACTGTATTGTCTCCCTAGTATAAGAAATTGAAAAAGTATATATGATCCAAAATCTATAATAAATACTGTGTAAGGGTAAGAAACTGTTCAAAGAGCAAAAGTAATTGGGATAGGTGAAAGGAGGAAAGAATGAAGGGAAAAGGAAAAAGACATAAATTTGTATATATGCATACATAAGATAGCTAAAATAGTCTGGCAGGCGCAAGGTTGTGAGTTCAATCCCCAGTGCCGCAAAAAAAAAAAAAAAAAAAAAAAAGATAGCTAAAGTGACTATAGTACTAAATGTATTATTTATTGAAAAGAAGTTAATACTCATATGATTAGATCAATTTTATTTATCTATATCTGTTAATCTAAACAAACCCTTCTAAAGGTAATGATATGTAATAATGCAACTATTGTCAAATTCTTATCATGTTGTTTTGCAACCCTATAATGTTATTGTATTGGATTTATTGTTGTCATTTTGTTACAGGCAACTGAGTTAGTTAGAAATATTATAGGCAATCAGACAGGGCTAGGCCCTCAAAGGAACCGGTACAGAGGACCAGATATCTTGTGACCTTGGAAGAGACACACACCTCTTGCTGTGGGCCAGATCTCAAAACAGAAGACAAAACAAATGCAACCACACCCTAAGTATAAGCATTAGGGGTTAGGGATGGATCATCTTGAGAAGCCAGGAATTGCCATCCCAATCCCCTGATCTGTAAGAAAGCTCACTTACTACGTGACTCACTTCCCCATTTGTCCCTGATTTGGTCAATTTTACCTAAACAACTAACCTTATTGGTTAAACACAGTTCTGTCCCACCTCAAGCCCATCTGCCTTGTGAGTTCCCAGTTTTCCCCATCAGGGTTTTACTCTATAAAAGTCACTAGAAAAGACAGTCTCTGGCAACCCACTTGGGACCCCTTCTGTCTCTCTCTCAGACAGAAGCCTTCTTTCTCTCAATAAATATTTCTGTTCTCAAACTCCTTTGTTCCTAAAATTCATTCTTCAATTTTAGAGAACACAAACTCACGTTGGACATACAGTAGGTTGGAAGTTTCATTCCCCTATATCATTTGGAGGTCCCACGTAGATCGTTCCCCTATATCATTTGGAGGTCTTTCACTGAGATCATCAGACGGAGATAATTGTTTGCTTTTGTTTCATAGACTCTGGACTGGGACTCATTTAGGTAACAAATTTTTATGCTTCAAATTTTGCTTCGTTGTTGTCAGTTGCTTATATTTGTTTTTGATCATTGTTTTTAATTGACTTGTCTCATAAAATAATGGTAAACCTAAGTTAAAATATGGCAAAGTTATAAGGTTAGGGTATTTCTTTAATGGGACATTTTTATTATTTTGTTCTTGTACATGTTGCATTTAAATTGGTTGCTAAATTTACTGGTACTCCTTGCTTGACTGCTTAGACAATGCTAGAGAGCATATTAGAACACCCCTAGTAGACTTTAATATGAACTTTTGTAAAATGGTTCTTAAATGAAATATAGCACAGACTTAGAAAATATACATGCCTGTAATAAAACTGTTACTCCTTCCACCATTTAAGTGGCACTAGGCTGGTGGTTGGTCTTAAGACTTGAAAGACAGGTTTCACTGAGACAGACTGGCTCTGATCCTCCTCTACACTCTAAAGGAAATGTCAGGCTTGTTTTGCCTCAGTTTCCTTTCTTTGGCTTACTTCTACTCATTTCCCTACTCTGTACTTTCCTTATAGAGGCATGTAAAATCAGAAAGAACTCTTAGACTGTTCCAACATTTATTCCTAAAGTTAAGTCCAAAGAAAATGAGCATTCCTAATGCTAAAGACAGGGAAGTCATCTGCTTAATGTTCTGGGCCATGATCTCCCCTGGAGATTGAAACTCAGACACAGTGGGGAGAATTACTTCCACATAACACTGGAAGGAGCTATTCCGAAAAGCAGCACTCTTATGGGACCTAAACATTTTAGATTAAGGAGGTTTTCCAACCTTTCAAGTTGTGAACATTAAAACCTACATTGTAAATTTATAGAACACTAGTTAATGATCTTGCTCAGGCTTTTAACTATACCTTATAGAACCTTGCAAACGGTGGTTACTCTGCCAGCTAATTAATCACTGTTACAGCAGCTGCCACTCTTCAAAGCAGAGGACAGTTCTCCCCAGCATCTGTTTGGTGATCCCCATTGAAGCCAGGTGACCAATGAAATCAATGGAATGTTGACCAGATAGATAGCTGGATTCCTTTTTGGAGACTGACCTTTGGTTATCTGGGCCAACAGACACTGAGAACAACTGAGGGTTTCTGGCTAGGGCAACTCTCTGGTGAACTCCCCAGGGTTCCTCAGTGGACTTTGGGTCATGACCACTGAAAATCTTCACTTATCTATCATCCTTATTTCTCTGCTAGTAGACTAGGTACTCTCACTAAGACTTTCAAGGTATTTTTATTTTTATTTTTATTTTTTTATTTTTGCAGCACCGGGGATCAAACTCACAGCCTCACGCCTGCCAGGGCAGGCGCTTAAGCCACTGAGCCAAACTCCCAGCTCTGGTTTTTTGAGGCAGGGTCGTGCTATGTAGCTCATGCCAGCCTTGCGCTCGCGTTGTAGCCCAAGCCGGGCCTCGAACTCACAACGCTCCACCTACCTCAGCCTCCTGAGTGCTGGGATTAAAGGCGTGAGCCACCACGCCCGGCTTTCAAGGTATTTTTAGATTACTTACCTTATCCCTCCCTTCAGAGAAAGAGTTGAGGTAGTTTGCAACAATTGTCTACATTCCACAGCAGCTAGTAGGGGAAGGATTTACATTTATACCTTACATATGTTAATTAAGAGTAAATAGCCTTTTCTGTGTTCTTTTACTAACATACAAAATAGGATTTCTAGATGATAATAAGTTTAACCTGTGAGCTTCAAAGATACAAAAATTTAAAGCATAGCCATGTCCTGCAGCTAGGAAAGATTACCCAGGTAATACAACTGTCTTGGAGGCTTCTTTGCCCTAGGGCCCAGGCCTGGAGTTCCCCCCAAGTCATTTGTTGCCTTATTTATCTCCAGAGATGATCTCCTTCACAGTACCACCAGAGAAATCCTCTAATTACCAACTCACTTTTTGTGTATGCCCTCTTTTGATGAACAAATAGCAGTAGCCTATTACAAAGTTATGCTTCGTTCTTTAAACATTCCTGTTACAATAACTTAAAAATGTCATAGAAACAAGTTCACGAGTGTCTTAGTTACTTTTTGCTCATTGCCGAGACAAAATACCTGACGCCCAAAATCAGGGAAGGAAAGGTTTATTCTTACAGTTTATTGGGAGTTTCAATCCACACTTAGTTGGTTCCAAGGCAGCATGGCATGGCGGGGCTGCCTTTCATGGTGGCTGCAAGCTGCAAGGCGCACTAGCGAGAGAGGAAGAGAGAGAGAGAGGAAGTGTGTCAGCACAAGAGGAAGACCCACCTCATTTACACTGTATGTTGGCTCCACCCCTGGGTGGGTACAGCACTCACATTGTGAATCCCCATGCTGGACTCAGCCCCATCAAAAGTATGTGAGGACTTGGGGGTACATAGAATACCCAATACAATGAGCTACTGGGGAAGATAAAATTGCACGCCAGTTCGAAGGGTGGACAGGCTGGTTGAATTTATCTTTCACTCTCCAGTGGCATCCACCTGCCCTAGAGCTGGGTCAACCCAAGGGACACCTTGAGGTTTTTTATCAAATAGGAATAAAAGGGGTGCCTGTATCTCCTTTTTGCATTGTTAGTAGCTCAATGTCGATGTTTCTAGCACTAGAGACAGCTCTGCAGAGTTTCCTGAGTTCAATTCCCAGTACAAAAGGTTTGATAACCTTACATGTTGCTTTTTACATTACAGACATGGGTAACTCAATGCCAAAGCCCCTTACTCCTTTGGAATGCATTCTTAAGTACTGTGTTGAAAAATAGCCATTTGCTATTTCTCTGCACGTGTGCATAGCCCACGTAGCCCTAGAGCCAAAATGGAATGTAGAGGAAAGTATTAACTATGATATTCTTTCACAACTAGAGGCATACTGTAAAAAGGAGGGAAAATGGTCAGAATTATCTTGCATTCAGACTTTCTATGCATTGAGGGATACTCCTTACTTACATTCTAAATATAAATGTGACCTACAGGAAAACTTATCACCTCAGGCCCTTAAGGCATTTACTAGCCTGAGATTGCTCCTCCCAAACCTTTGGAACCTGGGAACAAAACAGTCTTAGTAAAATCTACACCCACCATTACTGAACCTAAGTTTCCCCCTACTTGCCCTTTAAGTCCTAAGAATAAGGCTTCTAGACTAGCTGTATTTCAGACCTCTACAGGAACATACTCATCCTCAGCTGAGTTTATTCAAGCTTTTCAAAAGCTATATCCTTTACAGGAAGTGCCTGGACAATTTGGGTCTTCCAGAATTCATGTGCATTTTTCTCTCAGGGTTTTAAAACAGATTAAACTAGACCTTGGAAAATTTTCAGATGACCCTGATAAGTACATTGAGGTTCTTAGAGGACTTACGCAGATCTATGAGCTAGATTGGAAAGATGTAATGTTACTCTTAAATCAGACATCGACTTCTAGTGAGAGACAAGCAGCATTACAAGCTGCTATAGCATTTGGACATGAATATCATATTGTTAATTTTAAAGGGCCAGAAGATAGACAGCCAGAGGAACTACCAATTCCTACTGGGGCACAAGCTGTCCCTATGCAAGACTGCTACTGGCCTAAAAACCTAGTGGATGATTGGACTAGGAAACATTTCCAGACATGTGTCCTTGAAGGTCTAAGAAGAGTAAGAACTAAAACCATTCAATAATTTTAAATTATCAGTCATTCAGCAAGAAAAAAAGGAACACCCCTCTGCCTTCTTAGATTGTTTGCAAGAGGCATTAATAAAACATACCTCCTTAGATCCTGATTTGATAGAGGGACAAATTATTCTTAAAGATAAATTTATTACTCAGTCAGCCTCAGATATTAGAAAAAAACTACAAAAAATGGCTTTTGCTCCAGATAGTTCACTTGATACTTTTCAAAATATTGCCTCCTCGGTATTTTATAACCGTGATGAGGATGAAGCCAAAGAGAGAAAACAAAGAGAATGAGAGAAAATTACTGCTTTAGCTGTAGCATTAAGAACAGACCCTATGTCTGATTCTTGGGGCTCCAAGAAGAACTCAGTGACCTGTTATCACTGCCACAAGACAGGCCACCTTAGGAGAGACTGCACTCAGAAGCCCCCAGGACCATGCCCTGATTGCAAAGGTGACCACTGGAGAGTGGACTGCCCTCTGAGGTCAAGACCCCAAAGTTCGGACCCATCCTATCAGTTGGTCCAACAAGACTGGAGGGCCCCAGGGCACTCTTTGCCCTCTCCCTCTGGCCAGACTGGCATCTCCATGGAGAAGCCCGGGTAATCATGACTATAGAGGGAAAAGAAACCAGCCTATTGCTGGATACTGGTGCAAGCCTCTCTGTCCTTCTTTTCAATCCTGGCCTTCCTTCTAGTCGCCATACCTCAGTGAAAGGAGTCACTGGAGAGGAGGTAATTCGCTGTTTTTCACAACCTTTAGGCTGTAATTGGGATGGTTTTCTTTTTGCACATTCATTTTTGATTATGCCTGAAAGTCCAGTTCCCCTCTTAGGTGGAGATATTTTATCAAGTTTAAATACCATAATATATATGCACCCAGGTCAAGTATGCTGTCTTCCACTTGTAGAGACAGAAATAAATCCTGAAGTATGGGCAACTAAAGGTAAAAGAGGTAGGATGATAAGAGCTGCTCCAATACAGATACATCTCAGAGACTCTACTATTTTTCCTCACCAGAGACAGTATCTTTTAAAACCTGAAGTTAAAAAAGGATTACTACCTATAATTGATAATCTAAGAACACAAGGTTTACTTTAAGCCCTGTAACAGTCTGTGCAATACTCCACTCTTGGGAATTCAAAAACCCAATGGAGAATGGAGATTAGTACAGGACCTTAGATGGATAAATGAGGCAGGAGTACCAATTCACCCAGTGGTACCTAACCTGTACACACTTCTTTCTCAGATCCCGGAAGATGCCAGTTGATTTTCAGTATTAGACTTAAAAGATGCTTTCTTTTGTATTCCTTTACATGAGGATTCCCAGTTTCTGTTTGCTTTTGAAAACCCACAGGATCGAGCTTCTCAATTGACCTGGACTGTGCTTCCCCAAGGGTTCAGAGATAGCCCACACCTTTTTGGACAAGTGCTCTCCCATGACTTGGCATGTTTTGAGTTTTCCCAGGTCACAGTCTTGCAACATGTAGATGGTATATTGCTATGTGCCCTCTCCAAAGAGCTCAGTAGCCAAGGCATTTGTGCTCTGCTAAATTTTCTAGCCAACAGAGGCTATAAAGTTTCTGAATCAAAGGCACAACTTTGCAGTCTTAAGGTAAAATATTTAGGTCTCATCATATCCAAGGGGACCCGAAGACTAGGAAAGGAAAGAATTAAACCAATTCTCTCCTTCCCACAGCCCAAGACTCTAAAACAACTAATGTGATTCTTATGGATTACAGGTTTCTGCCGCCTTTGGATACCCGGATATGGGGAAATTGCACGACCCCTCCATCAACTTATAAGAAAGGCCCAAATGGCAGATACCCATATTTTAATCTGGGAACCAGATTCCCAAGCTGCATTCCAGAAATTTAAGCAAGTACTTCTAAATGCCCCAGCCCTGAGCCTACCCACAGGATACCATTTCAATTTATATGCTGATGAGAGGTGAGGCATGGCTTTGGGAACACTTACACAGGATCGAGGACCTGCTCAACAGCCTATAGGGTAACTGAGCCATGAATTAGACATTGTAGCGAAGGGTTGATCTGCTTGCCTTAGACTTTAGGCAAAGACCTTATCATGTACACACCTCACAATGTGGCAGGACTTTCCTCCAAAGGGAGTCTATGGCTGTCAGACAATCAACTTCTTAAATACCAGGTTCTACTTCTAGAAGGACCAGCTATTCAAATAAAGACATGTTCCTCCTTGAACCCCGCCACCTTTTTACCAGAGGAGGAGAAGATTGAGGCTGACAGACATGACTTTGAACAACAGAACCAATTTGGGAAGGACCTTACACTGTGATTTTGTCGACTCCTGCTGTCAAGACAACAGGTCTGGACTCTTGGATACATCACACCAGACTCAAGCCTTGAAAACCGGAGACTGTAACTGAAGATGAACAACCACCGACATACTCCTGTGAATCTGTAAAAGACTTAAGATTCCTATTCAAGAAAAAAACAAAGTCTTCAGATAAGTAATGTTACTCTTCGTCCTTTTACTATTCACTTCACCAATTAAAGGAGGTACTTGTGCAATTGTAAAATTGAATACTATATGTATATTCCTGATCCTTCTGCTAATATCCTAATAGCTGTTCAAAATATTAGATAGCAAATCAATGACAAGTCAGATTCTAAAATTTCCTGGACTTTATCGTCTTCCTCCTTATGGGAAGACATTACTAGCTCCTCTTGGTGGAAATCTTTGTTAACTGTACTCATAATGTTACAGGCAGCTGAGTTAGACAGAAATATTATAGGCAGTCAGACAGGACTAGGCCCTCAAGAAAACCGGCACAGAGAACCAGAGGTCTTGGTGACCTTGGAGGAGACCCACACCTCTCCCTGCAGACCAGATATCAAGACAAAAGGCAAAACAAATACACCCATATGCTAAGGATTGATATTCTAAATAGTTCTGCAGCACCCTGAGGAAGTCAGGAGTCAGCATCCCACCCTTTTACAGGAAGAGTCATTATCGTTAAGCATCCCTCGCTTACTACGTGACTCGCCTCCCCATTTGTCTTTAATTTAATCAATTCTACCTGAGCAATTAATCTTATTGGTTAACCATGGTTATGTCCCACCTTATGCCCGTCTGCCTTGCGAGTTCCCAGTTTTTCCCCATCATGGTTTTATTCTATAAAAATCCCTAAATATGACAGAATCCCTGGCACCCCACTCGGGCCCCCTTCTGTCCCTCAGACAGAAGCTTTTTTTCTCTCAATAAATATCTTCTCCTCTTACCCTCCATTGTTCCTAAAATTCATTCTTCAATTTTAGAGAACACGAACTCGCGCTGTATGTATAATAGGTTGGGAGTTTCATTCATCCACATCATTCGGAGTCCGGGATCATTTTTCCTATATCATTTGGAGGCCCCAGTGAGCTCATTTTCCTAAATCAATAATAATCCTGTTGATTCCATTATTTGGTCCAGACATATTTATTTCTTTTGGTTTTTGTCTCCTTCAGACCTAAAAGCGGGACACCTACCAAGATGAATGTGCCTGGTATCTACTGAGGGTCATTAGTCAGAACCTCTACAGAGTATCCCTGACTGCCATTCAACAACTATGACCCCGTTCAGCCTGAAGAAGCCAGATTGGTTGTCACCCAATACCCCTCACGGCAGTTCGGGTTACTTCTTCAGAGGGGGGAATGTTATAGGCAACTGAGTTAGTTAGAAATATTATAAGCAGTCAAAGAGGGCTAGGCCCTCAAAGGAGCTGGCACAGAGGACCAGGTGTCTTGTGACCTTGGAAGAGACACACACCTCTTGCTGTGGGCCAGATCTCAAGACAGAAGACAAAACAAATACAACCACACCCTAAGTATAAGCATTAGGGATTAGGGATGGATCATCTTGAGAAACCAGGAATTACCATCCCAATCCCCTGATCTGTAAGAATGCTAGCTTACTACGTGACTTGCTTCTCCACTTATCCTTGATTTGGTCAATTTTACCTAAACAATTAACCTTATTGGTTGACCACAGTTCTGTCCCACCTCAAGCCCATCTGCCTTGTGAGTTCCCAGTTTTCCCCATCAGGGTTTTACTCTATAAAAGTCACTAGAAAAGACAGAGTCTTTGGCAACCCACTTGGGACCCCTTCTGTCTCTCTCTCACAGAGAAGCTTTCTTTTTCCCAATAAATATTTCTGTTCTTAACCTCCATTGTTCCTAAAATTCATTCTTCAATTTTAGAGAACACGAACTCATACTGGACATGGTTAGGAGTAGGTTGGGAGTTTTGTTCCCCTATATCAAAATGACTCAAACCACTTTCAGCTGCCTTATCTTTGACAAAGGAACCAAACACCTTTACTAGAAGAAAAACACTTTAATTAATGTTTCTGGGAAAATCGGCTTTCCACATGCTGAGGATGGAACTTAGTTCCATATCTTTCACCATGCACTAAACTAAAATTGAAATGGATCTAAGATCTAAATATAAAAGCAGAAATAATCTGCTGCAAAAGAGAATAGGCAAAACTCTAGAAAATATAAGGTTGGCAAAGACTGTATTAACAGAATCCAAATTGTACATGAAATATTACAAAGAATAAACAACTGGGATCACATCAAATTAAAGGGCTTTTGTACAATAATAGAAACTACCAATGGAGTGAAGAAACAACTCAGAGAATGGGAATTTTTTTTTTTTTACCAACTACTCCTCAAAGGACTAACAGCTAGAGTATGTGAAATACTCAAAAAAATCAGACACCAAATTAAAAGACCTAATCCAAAAATGCACATCTGAAATGAATAGATATTTCTCAGATGAAAAAATATACACAGTAAATAAATACATCAAAAATGTTTAACATCACTGGTCATTTGAGAAATGCAAATTAAAACAACACTGAGATTCCACCTCATCCCAGAAAGAATGTCTACTATCAAGAAATCAAACAATAACAAATGCTGAAAACAAAACATAACAAAACAGCAACAACAAAGAAAAAACAAATGCTGGAGAGGAAGCCTTCTCCACTGTTGGTGCGAGTGTAGACTGGTGCAACGACTAAGGAAATCAGTGTAGAGACTCCTCAAAAAACTAAAACTAGAGGTTCTGCTTGACTCAGCTATTCTCCTTCTTGGTATCTTCCCGAAAGAGTTAAAAATATAACACCACAGGGATATATGAATGAATACTCGTCTTTATAACAGCATAATTTGTAATAGTTTAACACTGAAACAACCTAGATACCCATAAATGTATCCAGATGCAGATAAATGTATCCAGAACATGTGGTTTTTAAACACAATGGAGTACACACTGCCATAAAGGACAAACTTGAGACATTCTTTGGGTAAACGGATGTACCTTGAGGCCATACTTTTAAGTGAAGTAAATCAAACATATATATTTAAATATTGCATTGTCTCTCTTGTGTGAGAAACTGAAAGCATAAATAAGGACCAACATGGATCATAGGTATCGGGAAGTAGGAAGAAAATGGTCAAATGGAAAGGGGAACTAGGGAGTTGGGAGGGGGAACATAAAAAAGAGGGGTAAACATAAAAAAGGGAATAGAAGGAAAAAATGGAAGAAAAACTTTTGTAAAGGAGGGGAAGAAGGGTTGGGGGAGGAAAATGGGGGAAAAAAGAATCAAGATATATTATGTCCAGGTACAAATTCCCCATGATGAATGTGATCATTATGGATATCAAAAGTGTACCAATAAAATTAATTTTGGAAAGAAAGAAATGAACATACAATTCTGTGAGAGCATGCTCATGAGAATTTTAAGGGACTATACTTAAAGCAGACAAATCAGCAAGTTTCTCTAATTTGTTAATGCAAACATACTCTATCTGCATAATTTGTGATGTTACTGCAAATCACCAAAATATATGTAATAAAAGTTTTT
Organism: Dasyprocta punctata; assembly: GCA_004363535.1. Classification (NCBI taxonomy): domain Eukaryota; kingdom Metazoa; phylum Chordata; class Mammalia; order Rodentia; family Dasyproctidae; genus Dasyprocta; species Dasyprocta punctata. The sequence goes on along the minus strand of RJWM01036174.1, from coordinate 3,387 downwards.
AATTATAAAAAAGAGATCTACCAGGAAACATCTATACTGAATGGTGACAGCCCCAGCCCCTCTAAAAAAGGCAAACTCTCTACCAGGGACACAGAATACGAGGTCTGCTTGGGATGGGAGGGCAGAAGGGGATGGCTGTGGCCACAAGAAAACTCCCCGGGTGATGTGTTCTTCATCCCCGCTGGGGTGATGTTCTCCACGGCCTCACAAAGACTGCACCTCGGTCACCACCTGCCGTCCCCTCACACTACGCCGCAGCACTGAGTCCTGCAGTTTGTGACTGAGTTCACTCTCCAAGCGTGGAGAGTCACCCATGGGCACCTGCAGGCTACACCTGCTGCGAGTCCTCCACTCAGGGACATCCAGGGGTTTTAATTTGAAACTTTCATACACTTTAATGAAAATGATTGTGGCCACTTTTTGAACATCTCCATAATCACTATTGGAATTGAAATGCAACTGAAGTCAACCCGGGAAAGAAAATCCTCCTAAAATCCAACAGATCTCTAAGTGATGACCCTGAGCACACAGTTGTGAGAGAGAATGGATGGAAAAACACGCTCCCCACTCTGCGTGCCGTGTCCTAAGCAACTTCATAGTTGTGCATTAAAATTTAAATTCCACCAAAGTCTAACATTACACACAGCTTTCCTAGTTTCTCATTGCTGTTTCTAAGGAGCACACAGATTTGCTCCACTATGCAGAGAAAGGGCCATAGGGTCTCCTTCCCAGAGGGGGAGCTCAGCCTGTGGACCACAGCACGTGATCTCACTTCCTTGGTGACAGGCCCCAACAGAACTTGGAACCCTAGGGTCACCAGGCAGCACAGTCCAGCGACGGCTGCCTCCCCGGTCACTTGGCTGGACACGGTCAGCAGGGAGCATGCTGTGCTGCTTCCCCAGGGCTCGAGGCCACAGCCGCAGGGCCCCACACAGGGAAAGCACTTGGGAACGGGTGCGAGGATGGATGGCTCCGTCCAGAGGCCGCAGGGCACTGGGCAGGACCCACCCAACTGTCATGGGCAGCACGGGGCAGGTCTCCTCCGACCCAGGGACCATGAATCCTGAGACGAGAGGGAGCCCAGGACAGGTCTCCCTGGGCCTGGCCACCAGACACTCGGAGCCACCTAGTCCAGGACAGGAGTATTTAGGCCCCGCCACCACTGTGAGTCCCCTGCACACCTCCCGCCCTTCATCCTCACTGTGTGTGTGAGTGGGGGGGGGCGGTCAGGGTGCTGAGCGAAGTCCCTCCTGGGCAGGAGCAGGTGCCAGGAGGCTGTGGCTGGGGTCCTGTCACATCCCCACCCACGGCAGGGCTGGCAGGAGGAGAAGGGCAGTGCCCAGGGATTACCCACAGCCCCCGAGCCATCTCCTGTCCTCCTGGGGGAGCAGCCTGTGACAGAGCTGTCTGTGCGTCAGCAGCACAAGGTTACCTGGGGCAAAAGCAGCACACACTGTGGTCAGCAGAGCCTCACGCTTGGAGCCAGCTGCTGGGCACCGTCCCCACAGAGCTGCGCCCGGGACAGCGGCCTGGGGCTGGGCACGGGGGCCTGTGTGCTGTGCGCCTGTGACACACACGGGCCCCACAACAGCGACAGGTGCCAACTGGGGTGCAGGGTGTGAGTGTGAGCAGAGGGGGCTCTGTCCTGAGGCCACAGGAGGACAGAGAGGACCTCGGGGACAGGTCACACCTTCACCACCTCCCTGCAGGGCTTGGTGAGCCGCGGGCCCAGGGTGCTGCTCCTGAAGAAATCGGGGTCCCACGTCCTCCCCATCCCCCTCCGCTCTGCTCGGCCTCCACCTGGGGAGGGGCAGGGTCACTGTCCACGTGGTGGAGGGAGGTGGTGGGAACATCAGAAGAGGGACACAGACACGGTCACTTCAGTCCTGTCGTGATTCCATTCTGCCATTCACCTCAGTGTCACTCCTGGCCCAGGTGTCCATGTGGCTCCTGTCAGGTGTCCGGGACACCTGGGATAAGCGTCCTACAAGGGCAGCAGTAAGCGCAGCCCTTCAGCCTTGCATGGGTAAGGAAGCTGGGCCTGGCTCCTTCCCAGGCCATTTCAACAGAAACCCGGGGAGTGATCTGAGTGACCCCATAAATGGACCCTGGGTCCCAGGATGAACCCATTTCTTCCTCCTACCATGGAAGGAGGGCTCAGGACTTCTGGGCGGAGTTACACACACCCTCTCCCCGGCTTGAGAGCTGGCCTGAAAATGCCAATGTTTACAAGTGCCACCCCCTTCTTGGGAGTTTTTTGAGATAGGGTCTGGCTCTGCAGCCCAGGCTGACCTTGAACTTGTGCCAATCTTACTGCCTCAGCCTCTGAGCCACCCCCCCGGGTTATGTGTCCCTTCTGAAATTTAACTTTTAATATGAGGGTCACTTTTCTGCTGGGGTCCTCCTATTCCCCTTCCGGTACAGGGCACTGTGGACAATTTGGATTTTGATCAAACCCTCCTGAGAAGTCAGGGGTGGGACACCAACTCCGTGTCTCCCCACTGCCCCTTCACAGAGTGGAAATCAGGCGGCCGAGAGCCCGGCAGAGGTCCGCACAGCGAGGGCGGAGCAGGCAGGCCCGCCGCACACCCTGACCGAGCCCCCAGAGCAGGCCTCCCTGGACAGCTGCCCCAGCATCTTTGGGGTCTCCTTCCCGGACCCCGCGAGGACCAACACTTCCTCCCCACAGGAGGGGACGGTGGGAAGGTGAGCTCTGCCTTGGTCACTGTGACTCCGCATCTTGGGAAGGCGCAAGCACCACGCTCAGCCTGTCTGCAACTCTGAACAGCGGGGTGCTGGAAAAACCACGCTCACATCATGACTGAAGGGTGAAAGGGGGCCTCTGTCATCCACATCCACCTGGCCTTGGCCCTGCGGAAAACCGGCTGATTCTCACAGATGATTCTACATCCCCACTGGGAAGCTTTGGGGAAAGTCGTTCTGCTCATTGTAAAGGGGATTGCAGAGTCACTCTGTGGGCTTCAGCGTGGTCTGAGGCAGGAACCCCTGGGGGATACAAAGGGCCCAGGCCCACTCACACGTCATGGGAGAGCTGGCAGGTACATCAGTCCACAAACAGACATGGAGACACACTATGTGCAGACACTTTCCCAGGCACCGTGATCCAATAACCAGAGCAGATGCAACCCCTGCCCTCTGGGGACTCCATGCTATGTGGGGTCTATGCAGTCACCCTGGACAGCAGAGCAGGTAGTGGCACAGAGAACTGGGCACACATCCCTACACGAGCTGAAGCCCGAGGAGAGGCAGGGGTGGTGCCTGCTGTGCCCTCGTCCTCAGGTATTCATGGGGCAGCAGCCCTGGGCCCCCGAGTGCACCACACAGCGGACACCAGTCTCTGTCCCCGTGGGGCTGACAGTGGGCGGG
>RJWM01036173.1:0-18345 GCA_004363535.1 Dasyprocta punctata | reverse complement strand
AAAAAAAAAAAAAAAAAAAAAAAAAAAAAAAAAAAAAAAAAAAAAAAAAAAAAAAAAAAAAAAAAAAAAAAAAAAAAAAAAAAAAAAAAAAAAAAAAAGAATGGTATTTATAATGAATGTTTTTCGACAATTCACATCACATTCTCAAAAGAAGGAGAAATTGCAAGATTCTGATACACCTGGTCATAAACATAATACAGAACAATGAGAATTTAGTGCCACTGAAGTCAACCTAAGGATCATGGGATGGAAGTGAGTGGAAACATTCTCCCACCTCTTATTCCTCTCAAAACAGGATCCTGGGAAACATTCCACATGTTTCCCAGGGTTTCTGGGATATTAAGTTATTTTACCCACAATGGGAACTTTGATACTTGTCTCAGTTTGTTTGTTGTTTCTATAAAAAAAAAATATTTGAGACCAGGAGATGAATACTAACCATATGTTTATTTCTTAGAGTTCTGAATACTCAGAAATCCAAGGATTTGGCTTCAGCATGTGAAAAATGCTTGTTGTGGACCTTCCTTCTGAATCAGAACATCGTAGAACGCATCACTTGTTGACACTGAGAATGTGAACTGGAAGAGCTCACTTTTACAATAAAACCACTCTAAAAATAACTCATTAACGAGAGCTCTGCCACTCACCGCACAAATGCCCAGCTCTCAAATATCATTAACGCATGACTGCAAGAATTAATTCTCAGTGTACCAATTTGGGAAACACATTCAAGTCGTGGAAAGAGTATACTCTCATTTTGCTTACCTTTCCAACTCTCCTCACTCTTTTGATCTTATCTAGTTAGGATTATCTCTGAAAAAAATGCCCTCTTCCCAAGTCCCGGGGTCAGGATCTGAAACAAACAAATAGTAAAGCAATAATTTCTTATTTTTATCATGAAAAATATTGATCTGTCAATAGACTAGATGAATTTATATAAGTGTAAGTTTTGACCGAAATGCTTTAGGTTTCATAGATCAACAAATTATTCAACTATTTTTTTACAATGATTTTGAAAACACATTTTAATAAACCTTTCTGATTTTAAAAATCAATATTTTCTTATGTATGCTTTTTTTATTTATCCTTATGTTTGTTTTGCAATGCTTTTAATCATTCTTATTTCTTTGTTTGTTTGTTTTCTGAGACAGGGTCTTGCTATGTTGCCCAGACTGGCCTCAGTATGCCATTTTTAAACAGTTTCGTCCTTAAGCATATTAATCTGAAGTTCATCTCTTGTCTAATTAAATATGTTCTTGATATGGACTATTTTATATTCAAAGCCCAGATTCATAAGCATAAAATTTTAAAAATAGTCTTTTTCTTGAACCGTCTTTAGGATTTATGTGAAAACCAATAGGTCACACTAAATACTTGTCTCCTAAACCTACATAAATAGAACCACAAAATAATTGGGAATGTTGGGCACTTTCCATCTTAATAATTAGATGAACATTATTATAAGAGTTGCTCTAGTGTGTGTAATCTGGCAGAGAGTATGAAAATCTACCTTGTCAAAAACACTAAGTTTCAGTCCTCCTCAGTTAATAATATGCAAAAGTGTTATTGATAACAATTTGTATGCATTTTAGAATAAATAGGAACAATCATTTCTCTGTACAAATACATATATATAGAAAGTAATGATATGCAAACCTATATCATATATATGTATGCATGCCGATATGTACTATAGAAAGCTGGATTGCAGCTGGTTCAAAACTTCTCAGATAATTCCAATTCAGAAAAAAAAATCCTATCATATATATTTAGTCAAATCAAGGGTGTAGGGGCATATTCTTGGCCAAAGGATAGGTTATACAAACAAATCTGGCACTTTGTCTAACCATGATTAAAAATCATGCTGTACAATTTAGGGGATATCAGGCTATGCAATAGTATCATTTTCTGGCAGCTTGGACATTGTCAAGCATGAGAATCTCCAAGAAGGAGAAAATGTTATAGGTGTTGAAAATAACATCTGTTGACAGTGAATTGGATGGTTCTTGGTTGATGATTTTATTTTCTAGGGAGAAAAGGTCAATCAAGTGAAATACAGTTATAGCAATTATCCAGGAGTTCACATTAACCTGCTAAAATTGTGACTGAACCACTTTAGAATTAGATCTCCCAGCCGTGTGAGGATGCAAGATGACTGAAGTCCTAGTGAGTTCTCACCACAACCACAGAGAAAACCCAGAACAAGGATTGCCCAGCAAAGTCTGTCCCAAATTTCTGAACCACAGACTCCCTGAACTTAATCAATGATTGTTTTATGTTTATAATTTCAGGAGTAATTTGTCACACAGCACTGGTTTAACAAGTAAACATTTCCTATATTTCAGCTCATTTAATTTGAACGTGAGACTCTCAGATTGTTATTACGACCCTGTTTCCTGATATCACCAAACAGAGCTCTTGACATATAATAAGGATTCTATCTTTATTTTACTTAGCTCTTAGTAGAATTTGCAACAGTCATTCATTCTCTGTCTCAGCAGGCTATATCTTCTATTTTTCTCCACGTATTCAGGATATTGTCATTTGCTTTCTTTTGAGAGTTTCTCCTGTACTGTCTGCATTTTAAATGTTTAAATATCCTCCTTCTCTCTCTTCCTTATTTTCCACATTTTTTACCCAGGTTTATGATTCTAACATGGTACTATTTCCCATTATTTCTCTCATGCTTTTATTTTTCTTATATAGATACACAATCATATACCCATGTATCTTCCAATTTTTCCATTGGAATATATGCTAGTTTTTTTTTCCAGGATGATTTTCTTAAAATGAAAGTATTGACTTAATATTCTTCATTCCTACTCCAATGACAAACTTTTTCTTGCCCAGTTTTGTCACTCTGGTTAATGGCTCCACTAACAGTTATTTTAGCAAAAAAGAAGCCTTAATTCTCCCTTCCCTCACAATTCACATTCAGTCTATAATAAACTGTTATTGGCTTTGCCCTAAATATATCTGAAATCTCACAAACACTTCTTTCGTATAAATAAGGTACCAATATCTTTCACTAAACCTAGTACAATTACTGAACTTGCTTACTTCTATTTCAAAGTTTATTTTATTTGACAGGTAAAATTGCATGTGTTTATTTTGTACAACATACTGCTTCAAAGAGTCTGCATACATTCTGGAATGACTAAATCTGAATAATTATGTTATTCACTGCCTCATAATATTTATCATTTTTGAAATGAGAATAACTTCACTTACCCTTTTTATTCTCTTGCTATTACATTCCTGAATTTACTTCATTCTTCAAGAAGTAGTCAAAGGGATGCTGAAATAAACATGAGGGATCATATCATCATAACTTTAAATCGTTCTTATGGTTTGTCATAGCACTTACAGGAAATACCAAAGTTCATTCCATAACTTTAAATCATTCCATAATTTTAAGTAGGTGGTTTGGCTTAACACATCCATTTTGCCTTAATTTTATCTTCATTCAACTGTGCCAAAACTATCTCTGGCAACTTTTCTCTAATTTTCCATCATTATTCCTACTTTAAGACAGTGTGTTTCTTATTTCTTCAAGATACCCTTAAGATTATGACTGGCATTACTGCTATTCTGCCACATAATGCAGCTTCTGCAATGCTTTTTGAAAATTCTCTCATTCCACACATAGTCACTCATTACCTATTTACGAATTAAGTAATCACAAAGATGATTTTGTAGCACAAAAAATTTGGATATCATAATTTTAATTTGTTTATCTCCTCTGATCACCACCCCTCTACAATGTTAGCTTCCTGCAGCCAGGAGATATGTGACATGATTTCTATAATATTTTTCATATTAGTAGGTAGTTAATAAACGTTGTCTGAATATATCAGTTAATCAACAATTTTAAATAATAAAGTATCCAAGGCCCATATACAGAGTAAATATGATTCCAGATATGCTGAGCTGCAAAAAATTTGTAACATTTTAAAAATCATCCTATTAAATTAGAAAAGCATTTATTTTTCCATAGGCCTTCTAGCGATAATGGCAAAGGATTCATTTGTGGAGTATTGTCTCTAGATTTTCATCATCAATTCTGCTGTCTTTTTAGCTGTCTTCTAACATGGGAAACTTGGAACAGTTTGGAAGAAAACTACACCTAGGTTCAAAGACTGGCTTTCTTCTTAATAACTGTATAACAAAAGGCAAATTTTAACTCTCAGACTGTGTAATCTAAATAATAAAATGGGCCTTGTAGTAGTAGTATCACTCGGAAGATGTACGTCTTAGAATACGTCTTAGAATAGAAAGTCCCAAATATGTACAGTGAGTGATTTGAAAGAAATAGTAATAATAACAATAGATAATGAAATCTGAAAATATATAATAATATCTATCTTAGAAGAGTGAATGAAAATCAGTTTGAAAAGTCCTCACAAAACTGAAAATAGAAATGTAATTGAACCCAGTCTTCTAGACAACTTCCCTAGAGTTAAAGATATTATGTTGTAGTGAAACATGCTTACTCATGTATAGAGTAGAACAACTCACAATAGCCAAAACTTAGAAGTATCCTCTAGGCCTAGTGACAGATGAATGAATAAAGAGAATATAGTATATTTACACAATGGGTTATTGCTCAGTCATAAAGAAGGATAAATTTAAATCATTAGGAAAATAAATGGATACATCTTGAAATCATAATGCTAAAGTGAAATAAATCTGACACAGAAGATTAAAGATCTCATGGTTTCTCTTATATGAGAAACCCAAACACAAATAATGCAAAGAGAAAAATAAAAGAGAGATGATAAGAATCAAAAGGTAGGCTTTGTGGAGACACTAAGAGGACCTGGGTAAAAGTCAAGAAGTAAAAGCAAGAATGAAGGAGTGAAGGGGAAGTCAAAATGATTAAAATGCATATTTACATGTGTCAATATCCCATTATTTGTGCAAATTCCCCAAGACGCATTTAATTTTGATGTGTCACAAACATGTAGCAATTGACGCACAGCTATAACACTGTGTTTTGTCTTATATAATGTCAGCTTCACCAGAAACATCTAAATAACTGATACCTTCCTCATTATGACTGATATAAATCCCTCTTTTTATTGTATCTTTATTGTATTTCTGGTCTTGTGATGGAAAACATATTAAACTATAATTCCTGACAAAAACTAAAATCTAGAATTTCTTTTTTTATCCTTTGGACAAGTATCTCTTTATGCAGTAGAAAACAGTAAAGGCTTCAACATTTGCAAAGTTAACCTAAGGTTTCACAGATAGTATAGTTCACCATTTGAAAATAGTAAAAACATTCTCTTTGTGTATTACCTGTACCAGTAATTGATGTATAATAGGTGGGTCAAATAATAATCTGTAACTTAGTAATATTTACTAATATTTATTTAATGAAATACACCCTCAATTTGTCCATATTTCCCCTTTACTGTCCTCTACCAAAAAATCACTTCTCTATTAAAAAGCCTCAACACCACCGTATATCTCCCTGTTTTTCTCCAAAGCCAGTTTACTTTTTCACTCCAGCCAAATCCCACACACACTGATGTTAAAATCAAAGTACATTTTTCTTACAATTTGTCTGTTTGACTTTTATAAACCATAAATTGAAGCTTGGTCATCAGGGTGACTAACAGTCTATCTTGCACTGAAGTGTAATACCCAATGTGTGTGACTGTGTGTGTGTTTTCATGGCTGTTTTTTAAACTGACAATATATTACTTTTTGGCATCAGCAAGCCCCAATTGATTTTAGCCACAAATTAAATGCCCTGATGGTTGTTATATGGTGATTTATCACCCAAGCCAGCAGAGATTCTGCTTTGTAATGGATTCAAGCAGAGAGTTGTGAGTAAAGGATATGGAGGACTGAGATTCTCAAATGTGCACATACTAAGTACAAACATCTCATCAAGGTTCTAAGCAAGAAAATTTCCACTTTTGACTGTTACAAGAGTGTCATAGTCAGGGTTTTGTCTTGGTTACTTTTCTCTCTTATTGCTGGAATAAAATACCTGACATCCAAAATTAGGGAAGGAAAGGTTTATTCAGCTTACAGTTTGTAGAGGTTTCAGTCCATACTGAGCTGTCTGCAAGACAGGGTAGCATGGCTGAGGGACAACGATTCATGGCGACTGCATCAGATACAAAAAGCAACAAGAGCAAAAGGGCAAAAAGGAGGAGCACACTATTGTAATCCCAAATAATGAGTATGGTAATCCAAGTACTGAAATCTTTTTTTTTTAATTTTCCTCAAAATCCAAGAAGTTACGTTTATAAATCCACTGAGACATTATTGGAATCCCAGTAAGTTAATTCCAATCTACCACCTCCAATGTAACCCACAGTGAGACTAAAGATTCTGAGACATATTTAAGGTTAAGGGCAGCCAAGCTGTCCTAAGTCCAATCTTCGTGAGGACATGCGGAAAAAGGCCTTGATCCTAGGCCTCTCCCAGAATTTATTAACTAGTGAAGCAAGGGGGTGGCTTGAGGATGAGTGACAGTGAGGATGGCAGGAATGATGTGAGTAACTTGAGCTGGCTAGCAAGGTAGTGAGAAAGGTATTTCTGCAAAATGCAAATGAAGGTATGTAAGGGGCTCAATTTGCACAACCCAATCAAGATAGAAACTGAATTGTATTAGGAGGCTGTTGCTTTAGTTTCTAATATGTAAACTTTATGCCCTGAGAACTCATAGCCTCTTTCTTGAGGCTCATCCCCAGTCGACATTCCTGGAGCTCACTGGCTCTGCCATCCAGCTGTGTTTTATACATTTTACAAAGGTCACTTTGGGAGGAAACAGGACACTGGTCTGATGGCCTTGAAGGCTACGTACCAGTACCTGCTTCTGATACGTAAACTTTTATGCCCTGAGGACTCATAGCCTCTTTCTTGAGACTCATACCCAGTTGACATTCCTGGAGCTCATTGGCTCTGCCATCCCGCTGTGCCTATATATTTTATAGAGATTACCATGGGAGGCAACAGGACACTGTCAGATGGCTTTAGAGATTACATATCAGTACCTCAGCTAGCCTTATTTGCAATGCTTAGGGAAGAGAGAAGAATATATCTTAGTCAGCTCTGTGTATATCAACATAAGGAGATAAGTCTCAATATAATCAAAGTTGCAGCAATAGTTCTGCATTCAAGGGGACCCACTCAAGTTGTCTCCCACATCTCTCCCTTTCTTGTCTTGTTGCTCCAGCAGGGTTAGTCATGGTTGTATGGCCTCTAGTCATCTTTGGGTAGTGAATCCTCTATGACAGGCTTTAATGAGAAAAATTATAAAGAATAAAATGAGAACACTAATTACAATATAAAACCGAAAGTGAGCCTTGAGGTACACAAATGGATTTAGTTGTTCTATAGCATCAGCAAACTTATCCCAATCCTTAATTTGGGTATCAAAAGTAGCTGTCTGTTGTGACATGGACAGCACTAGTCTCTAAAAAGCATGTATATCCATAGTAACATTCTGATGAATTGCTCCTTGTATATGCCTTTTAATCATTCCCCAGGGATGTAGGCTTTTATTATAAGGCAATGGGGTGATACAAAAGCATGTTATACTATAGTGACATTTCAAACCTTGTTGTAACTGTAAGCTTTTAATCTGATCTCCCATCCACAGAACAGAGGTCTCTAGAATGCTCACTTGGGTTTGCAACTTTATATCAGTCTCTCTCTGAATTTCCCAGCTCTCATCAGCAGTTCTTGTCCAATTATCTACAAAATGAGCAGTTTGTACTGAATGTGCTAGTGTTGTGGAGCCAATAGCCATGCTGGCTATCAAAAGAACTAGGGAAGTAATCCCTGCAATAATCAACCCAAGTATCCTCTTGGTTTGATCGTTAAATCTTTTAATTAAGGTCTCTACCAAGAGGGCAGTAGGTGAATGATACCAAGGTTCTGTCAGATTGACTGGAAGCGAAACTCTAGGCATCCTGCTCATGATTATTATTGTGGAGTCTTTAGAAAGAAACTCAGGTATGATACATCGAGTTAGGTAACAATTAGTACATGAGAACGTATTTCGTTGTCACTCTATCTCTCCTACTAACAGTACATGAGGATCATAAACACATATGTTTACTCTTACATACCTATGGTCTTGTAATACTATTTTAACTCTTTCTCTACTAACTGGCTGTAGATGTCTAGTATTTAGCTGTCTATCATGAAAAGGCAGGGCTAACTTCCATAGAGTTCCAGCTTTGTCCTTGATAATAAGTCTAGGAATAGGAGAATTGAGGCCTCTACTTGACCAAGTAACATTAGACAAGGCTTCTGAGGTTATTGTATTGTCAGGCGAGCCTGAGAAGGAAATCTCATGCCAATCTCGACCTTTTCTCATAAGAAATCCTCTGGGGCACCAGTCTATAAAAGAATAATTAAATTTGTATATAATCCACCCATGCTATGGATCTCTGCAAGACTGCCAAGGGCCCACATCACCTTCTTTAAAATGAGGGGCATGAGCCACTGGGATACAGATAGGAACAATAGGTTTAAATTCTCTAACAAGGTTACCATCAGAGGGAATAGAAGTCAAGGTCAGTAAGGCAGAGCGTTCCTTTGACAGTTGTATCTTCCAAACCTGATCTATAGCTGACATACATGGGCTAGAATCTTGCTGTAGTGGGGTTACACATAAGGGACGATATACAAAATGAGAGGTAATATTCAGTTTAGCTTGTTCTTGTAGATGCATGAAAATATGAGGGCCTGGTAGAATAGTAAATGTAGGATTTTTGCTCTCTATAGAATGGAAAATTTTTGGAGTCTTGTCCATCTAAGTTAAGGGTCTGAGCAGAGGTGGATTAGGTATGTAAGCCCAGCACCCCTCTCCCTGAACCAAAGGAATATATATACTAGTTGCTAGGATAGCAAATACTGTAAGAAAAAAATTATCAGGTGATTGAACCAAACCCTGACTGTCAAATAGATGGCAAGCCCCACGAATGGTCCGCTGCATGCCTTCCCAGGATAGTGGACGATGAACTGTCAGGTTTATTGTTTGAGGTCTTGACTCTTTACGCAAGTGGGTGAAATTTTGGCTATGCAACAGCTCTGGGATGGTTGTAATGTCCGCCAATAATCTGTGGAAATATAAGAAAATTGTCGGCCCAAATTTAAGAGTGATATTCGACCATTCCAAACACCTGTTTGGAGGTCACGCCGAACTGCAGGGTGTAAGGACTTTAGACAATGGTCAGACCATTGTCCCCAAAGTATCACGACTGGCAGCAAATCAGAAATAGGAGTAGGGTTCAGAAAATTTGAAACATATGTAGGAAAATCTAAATATATTTGAGGAGAGTTCTGACCCTGTATTCTCCCTTGTTTTTGTTTGATTAATTGATTTCTTAATTTAAAATGAGTATGCTCAATTATTGTCTGGCCTTTGGGATTATAGGGTATCTTTGTCACATGTTTCATATTCCAGTTATTAGGAAAACATTGAAAAGGTTTACTAATACAAGTAGGACTGATATCAAGTTTTATTGTTTGTGATACCCTTAAATTAGCAAAGGCTGATATACAATGATGTATGATATGTTTAGTTTGTTTATCTGAATGATAGGTAGCATGGAAGGTATCTATAGAGGCATGAATGCATTTAAGCTTGTTACAAGAGTATACATGCATATTATTTCAAAGTCTTTTCCTTCTGAGGACTATGCAGGAAGCTTCTGTTCTAGGTCACCTACTTGGCGTGTACATGGCTATCTTCTCCTATGTCTCTGCCCGTCTTTCCTCTACGTATGTATATGTCCAAATTTCCTCCCTGTATAAGGATCCCAGTCATATTGAATTTGGCTCATATTAATAATTTCATTTAAATTGGACTGCTTCTTCAAGATTCTATTCCAAAATAAGGTTACATTCTAATGTTCCAAGCAAGGGTTAGGGCTTTAACATATGAAGTTTGAGGGACAAAAGTCTACCATCATCGTCTATATAGCCTAGCAACAAGAAAAAAGCAATATCCATTGACAGACCATGATGCCCAAAGAATTAAGACATTCTGCCTCTAGAACAGCTTGATTTGGGATCCCAACTGTGATCTATGGGTATCTAAGTTTCCTTGCAGGTGAGTTCTTCTTTTTTTTTTTTTTAATTTAGTTTCTGGCTTTGCCTTTGGTGAAACTGATGCATTGCTAGTAGCCAAATATACACGTCTTCTCTCTAAGTCACAGAAAAAGAAGGAGGTGTGATGGAATTTGAACTGCAAACAAAATTTCCAGAACTAATTTGGACATATCAACATAGTCATCTTTTGGAGTGTATCTTGCTCCCAGTATGGAGCATAATCCTCTCTTTGCAAATAGAACCACAGCAGAAAATGTGTGTTGAATTCTGTTAGTGACTTCACCTGGATCATTTGCCACTGTACATTTGTATTCAGCAGTGAAACTGGACTAACCAGGAGAAGTATACACACTTTGGAGAAGGGGTCACTGTTCCAGAGACAGCTGAGATCTAATAATGTTTTGGAGGTGAATAAAAATGACAAAAATAAAAATAAAAAAGGGAATGAAAACTAGGACTGTCCAACAGAAAGGCAAGTACATATCTATTTTATCTAATTGATATTTTAGCAAACAGACTATAGTGACAAATGGAAGGGGAAATAAACGTTTGGAGGTTTTAAGTAAAAATGTCTCTTCTCTTTAAAGTGACTAAATTTTGTAAAAGGCTTAGTCCAGTTTAATTGCATTTTAGCGTTTTTAAAAGCCTCTGTTTCTAAAAGTATTTTAATATGTCTTCATTTTCTTTTTTTAGTGGCTCATTTTCCCAACGTGTTTTGTGAAAATAGACACTAGATAAAAATACAAGTAATAGCAGAATTTTTAAAACATATAACCAGATTCACAGCATACTAAGAGACAAAATGTAGAATTTATTTTCTGAACTTCATTTTTGTCAATATAATTATGAAAGTTTTTATCTTCACATTTGTGGAGGGAAGTAAAAAGCTTGTGAACTTTTATTAACTAAATAGTCTGTTTATCTCAGATCCTTTAAATTTAACACATTCATGGTTTTATTTTCAGAGAAAGCATTAAAATGACAGTTTCACTTTCTATTTTTGGTCCCAGTTAGAGTACTGATCTCAGAGACAGAGGCCTTGAACTCTGAAAAGTAGGATGCTAACAGAGAAAGCTGAGATCAGAAGCAATACCTTTGGGGACACTGGATACTCACTGAAATAAAAACTATAGCTGCAAAATATAATATTCCAAAATTATGTTGCAGACGTGCATACAGACAGGGTCAGAAAGGGAATTTAAGTAAACAAAATAATGCTGTAATGTGTGTGCATTTCAATTCGACAATTTCATGTTTTAAACATATTTATTTCTGATTCATGTAGAGATAATAAATGTGATTTTATAAAGGGTTCTTGAATATTTTTGATAGTTTACTAGCTTTTAATATAATTTGCGTTCTTTAGTTGAATTTTTCTTAAATTTCAACAACAAAATGATACTTTAAAAGATAAGAAAACTGTCAAAATGTAAGGATTTTGTTAAATTATTACAATTATTATTTTTGTTAAATTATTACTATTAGTTCTATCATTTTTATTGTCTTCTAATTAGGGAATGACTATCGAGGCAGAGAAACTGTAGCACTGGGGAAACAGAGTTTGGTAAAGTTGGAATCGAACTCAGGACCTTGTGCTTGTCAGGCTGGAGCTTATACCTGATGAGCTTAAAGTTCTGACAGAATTTAAAAACTAACATGTTTTCAAAGCTTTTAGAGTGATTCAAGTACATAATAGAATGATGATGTATGGTACCTAGTAGTGGTTGTAAAACCTAGACTCAGAGGCAAAAATATATTTAGAAAAGAGATGTCATTGTGTATACGTAATTTGCAAGAGCCAACCTCAACTGAAAACATTTGTCAATATAGAAAAACAAACAAACAAACAAACAAACAAGACCTAAAAAGGAAAATGGAGAAGGATTTGGGGTAGGGAAGGAAACGAATAAGGATGTTGTTCTATATTTTAGACCATAGCGTTATAAAGTCAGAGATGATATTTTTAAAATTTTTCTATGCTTTCAATTGTTGAAGAACATTCTTGAGGCATTTGGCAACTTGGTACTCAACTACAGTACATTTTGCAGTTTTGGTTCATTTATTAAAATTAAGGTTATTGGCACAATTAAGATATACATAATAATCACATTCATCATCGGAACTTGTACCTGTGCATGGCATGTCTTTGTTCCTCTTTCATTCTCCCATCCCCTACCTTCGTCTTAACCCCTCTTCCCTTCCTTATTTACAAAGTTTTTTTTTTACATTTTATCCTTTTTAACTCATTTTTCTCTTTTTCTTCCCACTCCCACCATTCCCTTTTTCTTGTAAATAATTTCTTCCTATTTCACAATACCTATTATATATTTCCGTTCTGGTTTACCCTTTCAGTTTCTCACACCAGAGAAACAATGCTACATATACATACATATACAATTTAGTCTTACCACAAGCTATGTAAGTTTTCTCGTGACATGACCACTGACTCTCCCCTGAACAGCGGGTTAAAGCGGCCCACAAGAAGATCCAGTCTTCAGAAGTCGTGCCTTACTCTCTTCTGTTATCCTCTGCTGGAAATCCTAATACATACTAAGCTAACCCTAATTTACTCACAAAAGTGAGTGAAGGACAAAAAGTAAAAATTTGGGGCTCACCGTTATTTGTGACTGACCCCCACAATAGTACACGCTTTTAGTTTACTAAGAATATTGTCTGCAGTTTGTTGTGAACCTTCACTAAGCAGGAGTGACTGGAGTGAGCCAAACTCATGGCTAATGCCACAATTTTCCAAACGACCTCATACGTATGAGATTTCAGGTACAAGTCACACATTCTGAAATCTTCCAGTACATTCTCACTTATGACCAGAAGACTACAAATTCAGGAATTTCCATAACTGCCCTGACATTTCTTAATTCACTAAAATGACTTAAAAATAAACTCAGGAAAGTTCTATATTCATGTTTACTGTTTTATTGTAGCAAAACTTTGCTAATCAGAGCCAGCCTAAAGGATAGATGCCCAGAGAACAAGATAGGACTGAAAGGCCTTCAACTCAGAATTTTCTGTGTCCTCAGGGATACATTACTTTCCTGGTATCAGCATGTGGTGATACATAGAGGGTTCGTGACCTAAAATTCTCAAGAGTATTTCAATATCTGGAATTTTTATCGACACCTCATTATGTAGCCATGATTAACTCAGTCATGGTAAATATAGTTGAACTCAGTCTCCAGTTCTCAGTACCATCCCTGAAGATCACGTGGATTTCACATTATCAAAATTCCAACACTCTACTCACATTCTTGATCTTTCTGTAATGGATAGCTCCCACCTTAAGGGGCCAGGGACATAGCTCAGCAGCACAGTATCTGCCTGGCAAGCACAAGGTCCTGAGTATGATTCCTGGTATCAAAACAAAAACAAACAAACAAAAAAACCAAAAAAAAAAAAAAAAACACTAATTCCCACCTTGAGTCACCCGTTTTTTGTTTTTTTGTTTTTTTTTGTTTTTGTTTTGTTTTTTTTTTTTGCAGCACCAGGAATTGAACTCACAGCCTCACACCTGCCAGACAGGCGCTTTAGCCACTGAACCAAACTCCCGGTCCTAAGTCATCCCTGTTAACATAAAAACTTAACTGTGTTTTAAGGAGCCTACATGAATAATAAACGTATTCCTACCTCTCAGGAAATTTTTAGTGTCTAGCACTTAGCCCCTCAAAGAACATAGACAACAACAGATCTGGATAAGGTTAATTCTTCACAAAACAAAGAGGTAACATTGTTGTCACTCCAGCAGAATTCCTAAGTAAAATTGTTGCAGAAAATGGCTTAATATTTTAGATTCTCTGAAATGATAGGAATTGACAGATCAATGCAAACCTATCACCTGTCTCTTTGATTTCTCACTCTTAATTTGTAGTTTCTAGACACCTGATTTTGTTCTGTGTCAATAATAGCTAACCATTGACTGAGTAGCTTTTCGTACTTGGAAATCAGAATTAGGAAGATTTCATGAGCTTTCCCTGCATCCCTGTGCATTAGTCAAGATGATGATCAACCTTAATTCAGTGGTAGTCATTTAAGTATCACAGGGCAAACACAGGAAACTAAAACCAGTTTCAACTCATGGAGAGTAAGACATATTCCTCTTGCATATTTCTATGCCTTTCTTTTTGGTTTTACTTTGTCCAGACATTCTAAATCACCAAAAACTTAATGTCAGAATTATCCTTAATCCTTAGAATTCTTACATTTAGAGAGGAAAGCAAATTTTAGGTACTTTTGAAAGGTAATTTAAAACAGTAACCTCTGTCATTGATGGCTATGAAGTCACAGCATATAACTAGTCTACCAAAATGTAAAGCAAATGTGACCATCTGAATCACACAGGTACAGAAACAATTCAGGTAACGTATTTGGCTAAAAGTAGTAATAGCCTTTGCCTTTAATCATTGTTATACACAAGTACTCCAGCAATAGGAAGGTGAGGAAGAAAGTACAAGAACTAAGAAATCAGTAAGAATTTGAACTCATATTTAGAAGAAGAAGAACATATGCAACCTTGATTCAATCACTGAAAGTAACAGATTTACAGTAATTATATTTAAATAATTATGAATATTGTAAAAATCTAATATGAACAAGATTTAAAAATTTTATATAAATTTAGAGTTACTTAATAAAGTACTGTAATTCAAATTCAAAGCTAAGCTATTACTTTATTGTCAATAAAATATGAATCTTACAACAATCACCCTTCTCTCTCATTTCTTTTATCATTTAAAATAACATAGACAAGTATTTAGTTATACTAGGAAAATAAACTTTTATTCATAAAATAAAGTACATTTGAAATACTGGTTTTTAAAATTATATTAGAACTTACATCTTTCATTTTATATAAACTCAAAAACATCGTATGTTTTTCTTCATTTGATTTTCAAAACTTCTAAAGTGTAGAAAAAAATGTAATGTCAAAAGTAAAATGCGTATGCCATTATTTTATGATAGCCTTGAAAAGTTTCTGAATTCTAAACAGGGAAACATCAACTGGTGAAAAAAAGTCTTAGTACTATGGGCTACTACGTGGGAGTGGAGCTGTTTCAATATTCTTTCTGTGTAGTCAGGTATAATTCTTACCCAGAGTATATATTTGCATGTATGTTTTATTGTTGTTCTGACATCTACATAATTTATGTATTAAATATTTATTTTATTTCTTGCTTTGTCAGATTTTGTGTTTGTGACAAATAATAGATTCACTAGTATTGAATCATGGCTTCATTTTTTTTATCTTCCTCTCTAATCTGAGAAAGATCTTAGCGTTTTGAGGAAGCCAGCTTTCCCTAAATAGGATACATCCATGCTGAATTGATACCTGCAATGCTTAAAGCATTCTATTCTGATTTTTTGTATCCATTGACTAAGCCAACCTCAGCAGCCCAATAGCAAAGAAAGGAGTAAGTTAGCAAAAGAAAAAAAACATGTTTTGGGGGTGAGAAAAACTAGAAAAATTCTCTGCTTGAGACATTACTTATGCGATCTAACACAAATGACATTTTATCGTTATTACTGCTCAAAATTCCAGGGATCAAATTGAAACTAATAGGTGTGTTCTCATTTTTAATGATAGATATAATATTTGCAAAGCATTTGTAACATCTTAAAATATAATACAACTTCTAATTTTAATTAATATGAAAACTTAATTTCTTGCTATTCTTTCATTTTGTTTTATTATCTAGAGGACAAACTCATGAGTAATAAGTGATCTACTGTGTAATCTCCAAAAGATTATGGGTTTAGAGCAATAGTTACTATTCATAACTACCAAACCACTCCCTCCTTTCATTAGCTCACTCTTAGTTCTCAAATATTCAGTCATAGATGTGGTCCTCTGACCAATATTGCCCCTGAACCCAAGTCTAGTGAGCATCCTTCAGAAAATTAATGATAAAATAGTTCACAACTTTTACCTACTAGAGTGTTATGGAACCAATCTGAAATGCCTTCTGAAAGCTTGTGTATTGGAAACTTACTCCTCAGCTGATTGCACTGTTAAGAACTTGCACAAACTCCAGGAGGTAAGGCCTGAGGTTGAGGTAGGCCACTGTGGGTGCACCTTGGAGGTAAAGGGTATACTATATCCCAGACTCCTTTTTCATCTCCCCACTCCTGCTGCTTCTGCTACTCCTCTTCCTCTTCTTCTTCTCATTCTTCTTTTTTCTTTTGCTCTCTTCCTCTCCTTCTTCCCTCCTTTTGCTTGTCTTTCTCTCTCCCCTGCTCTTCCTTCCTCCTCCTATGCTTTTTGCCTATCCCACTTCCCTTCTCTCTTTCATCTTTTCTTTTCCCTGCTTTGTCCTAAATTGCTCTCTCCCTCTCTTTCTCCCCCTTCCCTGTTTTCTGTCCTTTTCTATCCCTGCCTCTTGCTACTCCTTCTTCCTTCCTGGATGGTGAAATTAGCTACTTTCCTCCTCCATGCCTTTCTGTCATAGGGTCTCTGTTTTGCCAATGGAAACAGCTGACCATGCATTGAAAACTCCACTACTGTGATCCAAACTAATTCTTTTCTGCTTAAAGGTGATTTATGTCAGGTATTTTGTCACAGTGATAGAAAGTTTACATGTGGAGTCTGGGATGAGGTGTGAATATTTCCTCTGATGTTGTTAAACATGATTTGCCTAAAATCTAGGTTCCTTCTACAGAAGAGAAGGTATGCTTACACAATGAATGAAAACAGAGGTGAAAAGTGATGAAAAATGCCGATAATTTTGTGCCTGTATATTCTGTACATGGAAAATTAAACTAAGAAAGATGAAAAAAGAAACAGATATTTGAGTGACCAGATCTACTTCATGTGTAATTCCAGTGGTGTTTCGATGTACTTTAAACATAAAGAACAAACATTTTCAAAATCAGGAACTCTGAATTTCTGATTATATTTAAAACCTTGAAAATAGCTAAAGAAAAAGTCTTAAAGTTGTCCATGATGGTAGAGAAATACATTTCTGAAAAGTCTTTATCTAGAAACACAATAAACAAAATGTGGTTTATGGTTTGTTTCGTATAAGTGACTTTCCAACATTTCACCACATTGATGACATGAAAAATGTATGAGGTATCTGATGACTATTATATTTCTAGTAAGTTGCAAAATTTAAAAATTCTCAAGATTTCATGAAGCAGATAAATGAAACTATTAGTGAAAACAAAATCTCATATTGAACACAATCTTTATTCAAATTAGACAGATATTTATGAACAGTGAAAGCAAAAACATCACAACTTCTCTTACATGTTACATGAGATTTCAAATTACATCAATTCTTTTGCTAGAATTTGTGAATTATTTCACATTGAATTTATTTTTAGTTATTTTAATCTTTGTACTTATTTAGCACTGATCTGAATTTTATTAAACAGTTCTACACCTGATAACATAAAAATCTGACAGTATTGCAACCATATTTTCCACTTAACCCACATACAATGTCATATTTTTCTATGTGTGTTTTTATGGTATCTGTATTATTAAGCTTCCCCATCAGCAAGACACAATACCTCATATCCACAACCTAAAGGGTGAGACATTTAATTTGGTTCAGGGTATGCAGTCCAAGGTCAGCTAGGTCCAAAGCAGGTGTGACAGAATAAAATAGCTAATTTTAGAATGGGAACCTGCCAGCAAGTAAGAGACTATATATATATATATATATATATATATATATATATATATACTCCAAGGTCATAGTTCCATGACCATCCATATAAACTGACATATGTGCTTTACTACTTCAGTTAGTGGATCAAGTGGATACTCTGCCTAATCTCTTACAGTGTCTAAATATTTTAAAGTGATTTCATGAATCAAAAGTCATATCTGGTAAAGTTTTGTGATTTGTAAAGCATATATATACATATATATACACATAAACACACAAATATGTATATATACATATATTGAACCAGAGATCAAACTCACTACCTCACGTTTTCCAGGCAGATGTTTATGACACTGAGCTAAAACCCCAGTCGTAAAGCATATATTTAAGCATATTTGTGAAGTTTGAGATTCTAAGTATTACAAACAAAATAATATAATTTTTTTTTTTTTTTGGTACCAGAGATCAAACTCGCAACCTTGCACCTGTTAGGCAGGCACTTAAGCCACTGAGTCAAACTCCCAGCCCTAGCTTTTTGAGGCAGGGTCGCACTATGTAGCTCAGGCTGCCCTTGTGCTCATGTTGTAGCTCAAGCTGGCCTCGAATTCACAACATTCCTCCTACCTCAGCCTCC
>RJWM01036172.1:0-18333 GCA_004363535.1 Dasyprocta punctata | reverse complement strand
ATTTGGGGAATTTAGAACCTGCTTCCCAATTAGGAGTTGGGACGGGCTCAGCCGTGACTAAGGGAAGTAGCTACAGAACTAAATTCCAGAGGGTCAGTACCTCTGTGCTGTTCTGTCCTCTGCCTGATACTGTCTTGCCTCTGAGTATGCTGAGAATTCTTCCTTTATTCTACTTATTTATTTTTAGCATTTTGTTGGCGTTAGCATTAGCTTAGAGATATGTTTGAAGCCCAAAATGAAAACAGCTCTACCAGTCCTGTTTGGTCATCACAAGTCGATTTAAGCACATAAGCTCTTGGCAGCACCATTATCTGTTTATGAACAACAGGCGATCAGGCCAACGAGCCGTGTTATTGTCACCCTAGTCGTGTATCTCAAATCATTTTTCATCACAACGAATCAGAAGATAAAGTCTCTACCTCCTGCCTCCATCCTCATTTTAGTTCCCCATGGTTTCATGCTGGGCTGGGTTGTTTGAAATCTAGTATAAAATATCTAAGAAGAGCCATAATTTTCAAATTTGCCTGTGGGTAATGTGCGTAATAAATGTAAAGCACTAGCAATTTGGTTGTTTGAGATGTAATGATTTTTTGCATCAATATGCAAGAACTGAGATAGGCGCAAGGTTTTAGAAGCAGCGTGTACCACTGGTAGTCAGACCCAGGGTAGTCTGTGGGGGTTACCCAGACAAGGAGAGGGGCCAAGAAGTCAAAGACTGCCAAGGAGCTTGAGCTTTCTTCATGCTTAACCCTGTGCAAGTTCAAATACAAGGCAAGTGGGGTTGGGAGTCCAGAGGAACCACAGGCTCATTATACTCCAGGAATAATGAAATTATGTGTTCTTTCCCTTGGAGAATTAGCTATGGTCTGCTGTCTGGTCCTCAGTTATATAATCTCAGACCTGAGTTTATTAACACTCAAAATATCTATTCTCCCAGGGCAGACTCATACTAGCCAAGCTCATAAAGTTGATGCATAAAACTGTGGATTCTCAGCAAAGGACCACAGCCTCTGGGACTGGATCACAAAATTCTGTGTGACACAGCTGCTTCATCTTGAGGAAGGACCCTGATCCCCAGAAGCTGAACCTTAATCAGAAGCTTGCTTGTTGAGAATGGATTCATAGTAAACAGAATCCCGCAAAGCTAATGATAGTGACATTAGTCTGTTCATCTACAAATCCTACTCTAGACTCCCATGGCTTTCCTTAAGATAGTGATTGCACAGCACCACCAACTTTTTTCTCTGTGGTATTCTTTATTTTGGCATTTCTGAGCATCCATCCTCCTGTCTCATTTAGAAAAAAAATTTTTTGCACTCCTCAGAGCTGAACCCAGGGCCTCACACATGCTAGGAAAGAACCGTATCACTGAGCTACAGGCCAGCCTTCTGCCTCAGTTCTTCATATAACCTTGTCATTACATGGCTGCCTACATTAGCTAAGGCACCAAGTTTTGCAAACGACCTCTGTCTGCAATGACTAGACTGGTTCAAGTAATTTCTGGGTAAATAGCTCTGTTTCCCCAGACGTTGGGGAGAGTCTTATCTTTAAGTTTCTTGCTCATTTTACTTATGAGGGGTTGTCAGTGGGCTCACTGGGGGTAGAATTTAGTGCTGAGAAAGGGGTCTGAGGTTCCACATTTTATGGTTGACTTAGCTACAGATCTGGGTAATTGTGACCTTCAGTAAGTTAGGGTCTCTAATATTATGATCATATTTGCCTTAGTGGCAAGGAAGTTGACAAACAAATTTGTGGCTTTTTCTGGCAACAGTGTAAGAACATGTGACATTCATCAACTGAACTGATCTGAGAATGTCTAGTTTCATGCTTTTTTGTTTTTCCTACAATCTGCATGCAACTGTTTTAAACTTTTGTGTTGTAAACTGCCTTATATAAGCTTCATTTCATAAAGAGAACACAGAGCTCAAAACTCTTAATGTGCCTGCTGGCAATAAATTTCTACATTTAAAAGGGAAATAGCTGTAAATTTCTTGGAATGCTTGAGAAAGATAATGTGACTTTGTGAAATTCTTTGAACTCCTCAGATAGAAAATGCTATTTTACAGTCTCATGTGAGTGGAACCATCTAATTTACTGGACTTTTCATGTGAGCACTTGGGAAACAAATGGTGAGGACTAAATGGGAACGAGGAAGGCCTCATGAAACTGAGACCTCATGACTTTGTACACGTGGAGAAGGCTTCACATACACAGGAAGGGCTTCACACATGCAAAGAACTTCACACACATGGGGAGGACTTCAAGTGCATCTCCTGGTTGTGATGGTAATGGTGGAGTGGGCAAGACAGTTGGAGGAACATTGGTCTCTGATTGAACATGGGGGCTCTAGGAACCTTATTTCTGACCACTGTGGGTGCGAGGCTCCCTGGTTTAGAGTTTAGTTGCCCCTCTGTATTTGTTCCAGACCAAACTTCTCATTAAAAGATGAAAAACATGGAGGCCCAAAGACACACTGTGACTTGCTCAAGATCATTATCACTAAGGGCCCCGCCACAGCAGAGTCCTGACTAGGGCTCCAAGCACAGCTTGTTTCTTGTCCCATCCATGATACTCCTTCCTATTTCTAGCTCATTCCCTGTCTAATCTGACACTCTGAACACGGGACTGGCCTGTCCCCTCCCTCTCGTATCTTCATGTAAAGACCCTGATAGGTATGAATTTTGGAGATAGACACTTTCAAGGAATATTTTACCACTGACACATTTCAGTGCATTTTATCTGGAAATGATTTCTATCAAAAATAAGACAGGAAAAAGTGACTGCACATATAACATACATAGGTCTACTTTTCTATTAAACAAATATGGAGGCAAGCAACTGATTTCTGGCACATTGCACATACATGTCAATGGTGACTTAAGGTTTTTACATGCTGTTTGGCAGTCCTTTATGTGTGTATGACCCATCTTGGTTTCAGAATGGCTGCTGGAGCACCAACCACCACATTCTTGTTATAATTAGAAAACATGGAGGAAAATGATGTATGTAATAACGTGTGTTAACCGATTCAGAATCTTTTAAAGAGCTTTATAGGCTGTCTCCTTCAAAAGACTAAGTCATGTGCCATGTGTGTTGCTCATGAAGAGTTTGGGAAATACAACTTTTATCTGGGAGTTTTACTGTCCTAAAAAAAATTGATATCTTTTAGAAAAGAAGGTAGAGTAGATATTGTGCAGAAAACTCTAATTCTTTGCCACTTTTATAACTATGGATTACCTAATCTCTCTAAGTTTACTCATCTATTAAATGGAAATTAGACAGGGTCAAATATAGAATGCACCATGTTCCAAAGTACCTGAATATAGAGAGTGCTCAAAAGTATAGACTGTCTTAGTCACTTTCTTGTTATTTCGTTATTGAATATTTATCTGATAATTTTGTATTATAAAGTTTTACAACATATGGATACTTTACAGTTTACTTAATGAATTATAATTATTGATCTCTTTTTTATTTTAAAGAGAAAGAAACCTAACAAAACAAAACATAACAAAGTCCATCAAAACAAAATAGTGAAAGTGGTACAGAACTTCAAAACAGGATAATAGGAAATCAACAATGGCTACCATAATATATCTAGTTATCTTCAAAATAGTCCATATGATCAGACATAATAAAATCAACAAAACAAAACAGAATAAAACCAATCAAAACAGAACATTAAATTAAACAAAACAATAAATCAGAATGAAACAAAACAGTGAGAACAATATTGAATTTCAAAAACAACACAGAAGGAAATCCCCCATATTTGCTATATTGCATATAGTCAGCCTCCTAATAGATGCACAGACTACCAACCTTAGGCCTGCAAAGTCAATCAAACAATATAAACATTTAGTTATTTTTGTACCTTAGTTGCTATCAACTCAGCCTGTCCTCCGAATCAGCTGGTTGCTTGGGGAAAAGGGGGAGGCGTGGTGTTTTTGTCTCAGCCCACACATTGGTTGGCTCATGAGAAGGGTGAATTAGCTTCTTGTTGTACTCCTCCCAGACCCAGCATAGCTTCTCACTTTCTTGTTGCTGGGAGAATACCCCAAAAACCACAATTTAAAGGGAGAAGACTATTTGGGCTCACAGTTTTTAGAGGTTCCAATCCATAATTGATTGGCTCCAAGGCAGAAATAGAATAGCAAAGGGGGATGGAGGAAACTACTCAAATCATTGTGACCCAGAAGCAGAGAGTAAAGGAAGGAAGTGGGGGAAAAGATATGTTCTTCCAAGTCACACCCCTAGTGACCCACCTCCAACTAGGCCCCACCTCCCAATAGTAAGTCAGCTACAAACCCACCAAGATCCAATGACCCTCCACACATATGAGACTTTGGGAGAAAACCCCAGGGCTAAACTATAGCACCATCCAAAATATGGAACATATTGCAAAGTTTGATAGGTTATGAAAAGTAAAAGTTCCCCACCATCTCTGGGGTAGGAGTGAGAACTATTTTGGAGAGCAGGAAAGAAACTTAAAAATTTGGAAAGTAGGTGTTTGACTTCCTTTCAGTCCTCATGGTGGGTAATGAGCCTTCTGAGAAGTCCTGGAAGGTTTTGTTCTTCAAGGGTCCTATGTGACTTTTAGTGCACTTGAGAGAGTTCAAGTGGGCACTCTGCTCACACCAGTTCTGCCTAGAAGTCTCTTCTAAAACATCAGCTGGGCTGAGTGGGGCTCTGGGAAATTCTCTTTCTGCATCTGTCTCTCCTCTGTTAGGAGCCACTGAGGATGAGAGATCTTGGTCATCTTCATTTTCCAAGGCCCAGCACAGTACAAGAACCATGGCAGGTGATCATAAATGCATACTGCATTGTGAGTCATTGCTGTGGGCTCACTCCTTTTCACATCTTCCTTGGCCAAGCCAAAACTTTAGACCTCCATCCCTAAAAGGCTCTCCCATGAGGAGAGTCCTCTGAAAGCAAGAGTCATTTCAGCTTCTCCAGGCTCCACTACAGGGAAGGTTCAAGGCTCTAAAAAGCCTTCAGGTTATAATGATGGAAGTTACTACACAGAAAGGTGAAGAGTGATGTTGATTTTTTAGGCAACATTCCCCTGTTCCCAAGGAAATTAGCGTTATGCAGGGGGATCCAGACTGGGCCCAGAGGCAGATATCCTCAGGTCTGAGTTTTGGTTCTGCAATTGGTTCCAAGTCTGGTTGCAGTTCTCTTAAGTTCCCCCAAAACTCTGTGCTTCTGATTACTTATCTTTGAAGTTGGGGAGCTAATATATGCCTTTCTGTATTCCCTTTTGGGGTTGCAATGAGGGACTAGGGAGCAAATGGAAGGAAAGAGCTTTGCATTGAGCATGAGAGACTTTCTCGCCTGGGACATTGAACTCATGAAGTCCCTATTGGTGCCTTTGATATCCACCTACTTCGCTGTCACATTTTTTCCAGAGCTACTGTAACAAAGTACTACAAACTGGGTGGCTTAAGCAATAGAGGTTTATAGTCTCACCATTCTGGAGGCTTGGATCCTGAGATCAAGGTATTGACAGGGTTAGTTTTTTTCTGAGAATGTACATGAGGCTCTGTCTCTGCCTCTCACCTAACTTCTGGCAGTTTGCCAGCCACCTTTGGTGTTTCTGGGCTTCATCTGTGTCCACCTTCATTGGTGTTCTTGGATATGCACATGTTGCTGTGTCCACATTCACCACTTCCTATGTTGACGCTAGCCACACTGGATTAGAGTCAACCTTAATGGTCTCATTTTAACTTGTTTATCTCTGTAAAGACTCTCACCCCAAACAAGATCACATGGTAATGCACAGAGAGTGAGAATCTCAACATGAGCTTTGAGGGGACATAATTCAAGCCATAACACTGAAGGTAGTGAAAGATCAGTGAGGAAATCAGTAGCTCACCTTGGGCTGAAGAAGTTAAGTCAGCATCACCTGTATTTAGTTTCTGGTGCACCGGGGACACTCATACTTCCAGTTTCAGTCCTCTGTCACTTTGTGATCTACTTAACTTTTCTGGAAGGTGAGGGTCAGTTTTCTCATAAATAAAATGGGACTCTTAAAAACTGTTTCCTGAGGTTGTTTAGAGTATCACAGGGGACAGGATGTGTTAAATGCCTTCTGCAGTGCACGGCCCATTGCAAATGCCTGATAAGTGACCATTCCCTTTCCTCACAGCAGCAGTAGACAAAGTAGGAGCTCAGGAAAGGGGTAGTGGCAGGCATCATAAAAGAGTTATATTAACTTGTCTGGTACAATTGTTTCTGTGAAGAGCTATTTGAGCTCAAAGCTTTGGAAATGGAAAGCGAGCAGTCAGAAAGCTTTTTGAACTGATGGGAGATAAACTTGTTGATAATCCATCATCATAAATTGCCTACCTTGGATACACCCTGCTCTTTTTCTGATGATTTCTTCAATAGTGGCTTCTATTAAGGTTCTATGTGCCTTTTTATAAAACAGATGATTTATAAATAAAATATCCTCCCGGAGTCTGTTTGCAACCTTGAAGTCTATGTGAGACTTGATTTATTATTCTAATACTTTGCATTTTTGCAATACATGTCCAAAATACAGTAACACCTTTGTTCATGAATGCTTCTATTTATGACAGTTTGGTTCATGGACAGAAGCTCTGGGCAAATGTTGCTTCTGGTTGTGAAATGTGCATTGGGTGATGAACACGACTGCAGCCATTATCCCCAGAATCATGGAATGAATCATGTTTGTGAATCGAGTTACCACTGTACATCACAATTGGAAACTCGAGTAAATCACCCTGCTACAGAGAAGTGGAAGGTGACTTTGAAATCATGTGATTCAGTTGCCTCCTTTTTCAGATAAGGGAACTGAGGAACAGAGAGGCAAGAAGACTTTTCCAGTCACTCACAGGCAGAACCTGGACCTCCCATTTCCAGTCTTGTATTTACAAGTTCCCCTACTTTATACTCCAGACTAATTAGGGCTTTTGGTGCTTCTGCTTCCTTGGCTTCAGTCCTCACGTGCCAGAGGGGCTGGGCCAACAGTCTGTGCTGGTATTTTTTCACAGGATTGCTGACAGAGCAGCAGCCAGTTTGGCCCACCACACTCCACAGATCAGCAGTCTTCCCTTCTCTCTCTCCTGGACTGAGAGCTAAGGCAGTGGGCCACTCACCAAGGCAGAACCCTGCCCCAATTTATGATGGAGATTGGGGGCTAGCCTTTAATTCCATCCAGAAACCAGTGACTCAAGGAGAGGTGTTCACTGTGATAAATAACATTGTAGAAAATTAAGAGGGAAAAATCATATGAGAATTGCTGCTGTACGTTCTCCCGTGTCACAAAAGCAGTGACCTCAACTAGGTTCGGTTGACCCAAACTTGGTTAAATTATACCATCTCAATAGCTTCACTAATAGTGATAATGAACAGATCTAAATTGGAAGGTTGTTATGAGATAGTATAGGCACCTATAGGAGACCTGGAAAATAATCCAGTAGTGATTATAGAAACAGACTAGTAAAAATATTTTATGTAAGAAAGCTGAAGGGGTCAGTAATTCCTAACCTGCTCTAAATCTACTGGCGCTTACTTCTTCCTCCTCAGTATGCATATACTTGCAAATACACCAAAAATTTTGGGACTCATAACAGTCCTAATATCCACAAAAAAAGCTTTAGGAGTCTTTATACTTCTGATTAGGAACTCTTGTAAAAAGTTCTTTAAGGTTATGCCTTATCAGAGATTCAATAAACTTTCCCAAGCTAGTCTGACAATCAGAGAACCACTGTCTAAGATGTTTCATAAACTAACTGAATCATTATGCTGTAAAAAGACAACTTTGGCAGTGCCTTGAAATAGAGTAAGAATAAGAACTTTGATGAGGGAAATAAAGAGCCCCCAAGTTCTACATTAATTCAGAATCCAGTTAGTAGTTCTCCAAAAATAGGAAGTAAAGTACCTTATTATGAGTCTATAAAATGAGAAAATGCCAAGACGTGAAAAGCTAACAATATTTAGAGTTTGAAACTAAAAGAAGGAGTGGTCTCTTGGACTTCTTTCTGGACAGGTTGACCATGATCTGGGGGACTCCATTTGCACAGGGATGGGGGTGTTCATGTCCCTTTGTGCTTTGGAGGTTTTGTTTTGTTTTGTTTTTGAGACAGGGTCTCACTGTGTAGTTCAGGCTGGTCTTGAACTCACGACAATCCTTGCGTCTCAGCCTCCCAAGCGCTGGGACTTCAGGTGCGTGTAACCACTCCGTGCTAAGTCCCTTTGCAAACAGAAGTTCAGTATTATGTTATTCACTAGGGTGCCCGTTGTGGAGTTAAGGAGAATCTGGTTGTCTACTTAGCTCATTAGTTTGTTTTGAAGGGCCTTAAAAAAAAAAAAAAAAAAACCTCTGCTCTGAAGTTTCCTAGTTCCATTCAAGCAAGGGCATTGATTTATCTGGCCATATCTTGTGTGTGCCAAAGACATTTAATGAGAAACTCTCCGGGGTAAGTTGTGTTTTGAGGGGGTGAAAAGACAAACAGGCTTTTATGCTTTCTTTTACTGAGCACTGCCATTTCTGGTTTTTACTCTTTCTGTTGCCTGCTCGCTTTGGCGATACTTGTACTTTAGTTATTTTATTTACAACTCCCACAAAGGTTGTAAAGGATGTCTGACAGGGATTTTTATTGCTATTTCACAGAAATGCCTGAAACACTGAGGGAAAGTAGTTTGTTTTGGGTCAGAATGGAAAGAAGTATTATACGTCCTAGTTTAAAATCTAGCCACTTTTCATGGGATAGAATTGGCCTCTATTTGTTTAGTTTAATACTGAAAGAGACTTCTCTTACACAACTGACTCTAAGACAAAACAAACAAGATAGAGTGAGGAAGGTCAGAGATAAAGACTCTTTTTGACTCGTGATAGGGGAGGGGATCTGAAAAGTCTTTAAGGAGGGAAATATGTTGGTTTTCCTTCTTCACATCCCCAGTAGAAATTGTGGACATGTGACCAGGCAATCACTTTACTTCTGATCTCAGGAAAATTTATAGCTGATCTATGTCCACCCACAGCTGTAACTGACCCATATCCATGCAGCACACACCCTGCTAGTTTTCTGATGAAAGAGTGTATTTATCAACAGAATAAATACTTACTGAATACTCCCCTCAACTACCATGCTCATAATGGAGTAGGAGGCCTTGAGTTCACAACAATGGTTCCAATTTACACCGATACATGTGCACATATTTATTCTTCCCTGCAGAACCAAAATCTCTGTGCTTGGATTTCTGTGTCTGCATCAATTTCATCATTACCATCTTACAGTACCACAAACCTTTTTCAGTTTTGAAATTCAGAAATCTGAAATCAAGGTGGTGGCAGGATAAATCAAGTCCTTATCTCTTTTATAGCTTCTGTGGTTTTTCTTTAATCCTTGACATTTGACTTGTAGTTGACATTTGACCATTTTTGTGTCCATCTTCACCTTGGCTTCTCCTGTGTCTGCCTCAACCCTTCCTCTTGTCTCTCTGAGCCCACTAATTATTGATTTATAACCCACTCTAAATCCAGGATAATCTCTTCCAGAAATCCTTAACCCAACGACCTGGCAAAGATCCTGCTTCCAAATAAATTCACATTCAGAAGTTAAAACTCAGATATATCTTCTTTTTATTTTTTATTTTTTTATTTTGTAACAAAAAAGAATGGATAGGACATTGGAAAAACATTGGCAAGAAACACAAATGTTATGAATGCTATACTATTTTCAAAAGAACAATTCACAGTAAAAATGAAATCTGAAAATGACCCTGTGAAAACTACTCTTCACTCAAAATTTTTTTTCTTTAACAATCTTAACTAATTATATAGATAGATAGATAGATAGATAGATAGATAGATAGATAGATTGTTTTCAGTTTGTCACACAAGTGCAACAATATGATGCTTACATATGTGTGACTTATTTAGTTCTCTGATAAGTATATTTTCAAGGGGCATCCATTTAAGTGTAAAAGTGTCTAGTTTATCATTCTTTATATCTGAGTAGTATTCTATTATATAAAATAGCATATCTTTTTTATCCATTCCTCAGTCGATGAGCATTTAGGTTGCTTCCAAGATCTGGCTATTATGAACTATGCAGCTATAAACACAGGTGGACATATACCTCTGTGGTATGATGTTTTTAGTTCTTTTGGGAAGATACCCAGAAGGGGAATAGCTGGGTCAAATGGGACCTCCAATCCTAGCTTTTTGAGGAATCTCCATACTGACTTGCACAGTGGTTGTACCAGCCTGCATTCCCACCAGCAGTGGAGAACAGTTGTTTTTTCTTCACAGCCCCTCCAGCATTATTATTGGTTGACTTCTTAATACTAGCCATTTTTTCTGGGGTGAAGTGAAATCTCAGTGTTGTTTTAATTTGCATTTCTCAAATGACCACTGCTGTTGAACATTTTTCCACATATTTATTTGCTGTTTGTACTTCTTCATCTGAGAAGTGTGTGTTCAACTCAGATACCCATTTTTGGATTGTGTCTTTAAATCTTGGAGGATTGAATTTTTTAAATTCTTTATACATTCTTGATTGAAACCCTTTATCGGATAGAGAGCTGGTAAATATTTTCTTCCACATTGTGGGTTGTCTCTTCACTCTATTGGTGGTTTCTCTTGCTGTGATAAAGCTTTTGAATAGGATGAGATCCCATTTGTTGATTCTTTATGATAGTTCCTAGGCAATCTGGCTTTTATTTATAAAGTCTTAACCTGCACCAATGTCTTCAAGAGTTTTGCCTGCTCCATCTTCCAGGAGATTTAATGTTTCTGTTTTAATGTTGAGATTTTTAATCCATTCAGATTTTAACTTAGTACATGGTGAAAGATATGGGTCCAGTTTTAATCTTCAGCATGTGGAAAGCTAATTTTTCCAACACCATTTTATTAAAGAAGCTATCTTGCTTCCAATGAATGTGTTTGGCACCTTTATCAAAGATAAGGTAGCTTAGTGTGTCTGCAGTTGTTTCTGCATCTTCTTATCTATTCCTTTGGTCTTTGGGTCTACTTTTTTTGCCAGTACCACACTGTGTTTATTACAGTAGCTTTATAGTATAATTTCAGGTCAGGAATTGTGATGCCCCCAATTTGTCTTTGTTGCCCAGGATAGCCTTTGCTATTCTAGATCTCTTCTTGTTCCAGATGCATTTTAGAATTACATTCACTAATTCTGTGAGGTATGCTATTGGAATTTTGATTGGGATTGCATTCAATGTGTATAACAGTTTTGGAAGTATGGCCATTTTCACTGTATTGAGTTGTCCTACCCAAGAGCATGGAATATCTCTCCATTTTGTATTGCCCTCTTCAATCTCCTTTTTCAGAGTACTCTAGTAGTATAGAGGTTTTTACATCTTTCATTAGACTGATTCCTAAATATTTCAATTTTTTGGATGCTGTTGTAAAAGGCATTGTTCCCCTGATTTCTCTCTCAATGAGATTGTTATTTGTGTACAAGAATGCTATTGATTTTTGAGTATTGACTTTGCAACCAGCTACATTACTAAACCTGCTTATTAAATCTAAAAGTCTTTTAGTGGAATTTTTGGGACCTTCTAGATAGAGCATCATGTCATCTGCAAATAATTCTAGTTGAACTTCTTCCTTTCCTACCTTTATTCCTTTAAAATATATCTTTATGAATAGTCACTTTTTGGGTGACTATCTAATACATTGTTATGTCCAAAAGGAATGTTGCGTTTCATCATTGCTTAGAAAAGATTTCTATTTTCCAGTGAATATTCATGTATTTCCTACAGCAGTAACACTATGGAAAACACACTCGTTTCAAGGAGCGTGACATTCCATATAAAAGAAGAGAAAAGTAACTTGGTTGAATAAACAAAGAAGGGTGGATGAGAAATATATCATAAGTATTCTATATGTAACATCAATGTAAAAGCTATTTCTGTGGACTTATCCTTCATGTATACAGTGATCCAAACCTTTACAAGATGAATATGACTATGCATATCCTGAATTCTGAGTGTTGTCTATTATATTATATGAACTCAGGATTGCTCTTACATGAAGTACTTGGACTTATTTTTCTTAAGATATCTTAAGTAAAAGATTATTTTGTTACACAGTGCAAATCAATTCATATTTCAGACAGTGTGTTCCCTCAAGCCTCAATTTTCCAGATAGAGCAGGGCACTTGAATTATACTGGGTAACAGTGAGCTCATGTAAGTGGGTTGTGTATAATAAGAAAGAGGGGACTGCACTAAAACCTTGTTTGGGGATGTGGAACAGTCTAGATTTACAGAATCAAATTTGACTGGGAGCATTTCATATTAATGTTGTTTCTGTAAATGTTTTTCTTGACAAAAGATATAAAAGGCAAAGTATAAATTCAACTAAATGGCCTTCAGTGATTTGCATCTTTAGGGTGATGGACTTTTGTTTATTATTTGCCCTGGATGGAACAGGAAAGAAGTCTAACAGTAATGTAGGTTGGGATAATAGTTTCAATATTTTTAAAGGATAAAAATAGCGCAGAAGTTTCTCAGTCAAATAGTCATTTCTTATAATAAGTGAAATGTTTGCACTTCTTTTTTAGTCTGGTTCTTGGGAGGTGGGTTTATTAGAGTGTAGACTCTTAGGTTTTGACCTCTTAAATCACCATACGATTTCTGGTAGCCTCAGAATAAGATATATAGAACCTGATGCTTTGTGAAGGTATTCACTAGTGCAAACCACATCTGGGTACCAGTTTATTTCCTTCACCTGAGAACAGCTCAAAAAGTATGTTATGGTAGCAGTGTTATGGGAGCAGCCATAACACTTGACCAGTATCTTCTATCCTTTTTCTAAAGGATGATGAAGTGACCTAATGGGATCTGACATGTTTTCACTATGTATGAAACATCAGAGCAATAAATGCTGTTGTTTTGCTTCATCCAAGGACAGTTTCATACCTTATGCTTTTGCTTGTCAGTTTGAATTGGTATCAAGCTGGGACAGGTGTTGGGTCTTGACTGTACCCTGGATTCCTTATTATAGCTCAAAATGTTAGCATTGCTTCTTAAGCGGTGCACTGTGTGAGGCCATGTAGTATAACACAGAGAACACTGGAGCAGCATTCAAAAACCTGGGCTCCAGTCCAGGCTTTGAAATCCTAGCTGTGTAAACTTCTGCAACTCAGTAGATATTTATTTAGCATTTAGGATGTATCAGGGCTGTGCAACAAAAAAGATGGATAGAGAGATAGAGATGGAGATGGAGAGAGGGAGAGGGAAAAGGAGAAGGGGGAGGGAGAGAGAACGAGAGACAGAGAGAGACAGAGAGAGACTGAGAGACTTAGGAATGGATCCAGAGAACAGTAAGATATTAAGATACGCACATAAATATCTCTAATATGAGGCACACAGAGTCTTGTGCCACCAGGCAGAACAACGTAATAAAACTATAGCAACAGAGGAAGGAATGATTACTTAAGTTTGGAAGATCAGGAAGGTTTAATGGATGAAAGAAATCCACAAGCTGAGACTTGAACTTCAGTTTAGATTTGAATTTGCATCAGTGAGTGTGTTCAGTGGGTGGGTGGTGTAGGCAGAATGAACCATGTGATCAGATTCACTGCGGAGAATGATCAGACACCTGGTAAGCCAGCACATGCAGGGACACAGGTAGACAGGACACAGGATAGAGAAAATTGAAGCTTGGAAGATACTGAACTCAGATCAGAAAGATTTTAAAAGCTGAGTTTTCTACTGAGGTTAATGGAAGAGGACGAGGAGGAGGAGAAAGAAGAGAGGAGATGAGGAGAAGGAGGAAAGAGTGGAGCAGGGGGAAGAAGGATGAGAGGAAGGAGGAGGAAGGCGCATAAGGAGAAGGATAGTAAGAGGAAGAGAGGAAGTAAAGAAGGAAGGAGAAAAGAAAGGGAGTGACTAAAGGGAGGAAGGGAGGGAGGAATGAGGGAAGGAAGGAAGGGAGGAAGGGAGGGAAGGAGGGGAGATAGAAGGATAGAGACAGCGAGGAAGGGAAAAACTAAACAGGACCAGGCATGTCTCCATCTAGCACCTCAGTTTGGTCAAGGAGCAGCTGGGAGAATGCTCTCTGATGGATTCATGTCGTGTCACCCAAAACAGTCTGGTTCAAAGGCCTGGAAGGCCTTAGAGGTCTGGAGTTTCACCCCAAATAAGTATGACATGTCATGAAAGATTACTCATATTTCCTTTTCTGTAAATTCACCCAACATCTGTATAGATTCCTTTGTATACAGCAATACATAAAAGTAATAAGCAATATATAAAAATGGTGTTGATTACATTGTTCTAAACTTTGTGACTTACCAACTCTTGGAAATATATTGCTATTAAAAGGCATTTATATTCTCCCACTACATAGCCAAGTAGCCAAGAAAAAAGGGGC
Source organism: Dasyprocta punctata (assembly GCA_004363535.1). NCBI lineage: Eukaryota > Metazoa > Chordata > Mammalia > Rodentia > Dasyproctidae > Dasyprocta > Dasyprocta punctata. The sequence continues at coordinate 3,963 of RJWM01036172.1, read as the reverse complement.
AGAGACGATTGAGCCTCTCAGATCAGGAGTTGAGAGTATGGTAAAATTGTGCCAAAACTACCAAATTTTGAAGCTGACAAGTGCTTTAAATTGGTATAATGTTGGTCATTTCAAAAAATTCTTTAACTGGTAAATTTTACTGGAAATTCATTACCTAATGAGATAGATGAGATGCTTAGATTTTTCCTAATGCATTTATGTATCCCTAGTAAGATATAACATTATTGGAATAAAATAGGTGTCAGAATGGGGAAAATAACTCTTAATTTGTCTTGAACAGAATATTATTCAGCAGAATATTAATCTGAGTTTTATGGTCACCACAAAATAGTGCCCTTGAAAGAATTACTTTCTCCCTCTTGGTTCACAATGTTTTATTTTTGAAATAAAAGGATTAACTTGATTTTTGAAAGTCTTCCCTTTTTTGTTCTCTGTATGAGTTTAAATATATGCCAGTATCTAGTCAAACCATCATCCAAATTTTTATCTACATGTTATTAGATACTTAAATAGAATGAATTTTCCTTTGTTTAAAATAGAATTAATGCATGCATAGAATTTTAAAATATTCAAACAGTGCAGAAGAACAAAAATAAAAGTAAAATCATCCTTCACTTCATCACCAACCGCTCTCCCTGGAGACAGTCGTTGTCACTATTCTCTCTTCTCAGTTTTTCTAGCATTGTTATAATTTTATATAACATACTTGAGTCCCTATTTTTTGGTTTATTGACTCTTAGCAGGAGCCATTATTTCCCAAGTATGAGGACTGAGGCATTTACTCACATTACTATCCACTTTTTCTTTCCATTCCACCTACCAATTTTTAGCTTGATTAATTTTGAATCTTCCATTGGTTTCTCCATGCACTTAAGTAATATAACTAAGTTCTATTTATTTCATGATTTATCATCTTTAGATATCTATCGACTCTCCTATAAAGGAAATGACACTAGTATACTTATCCACCTCCAAATTTTTCTTTCCTCTTAACTACTTTTATACTAAATTTATTGTATCTACATTCTCTTCTGTAATTATAAATGCATAGTATGTAATAGATAAATCATTTTTTAAAGAAAAAATCCAACCAGAATTCATAATGTAATGATTATGTAAGTATTATTCAAAGTAGAACAAGTGAGTATGGGTTAAATCATACAGAAGGAAATATTCTATGACACTAACATATTTCAGGTCAAGGAGAATCTTTTCAAATGTCCCACGTAGAAGTAGATCCTCTCTTATCTGATATCTAGCATTCTTTTCTTCTCCATCAGTCTTTGCTACTTCTCCTGCTGCTGTATCTTAGATCCCATTGCACTCTTTCTCTCAAATTTCTGTTCTGCTTTGGTTGAAGATCACACCTCAAGTACTATTTTTACAATGAGTGTGAAAGTGCTTGAATTTTTGCTCATATAAAAGTATCTGAATTTTGCCTTTACATTTGACTGATGGTTTGGCTGAGTATAGACTTAGGTATTGAAATTCTTTCCCTATGAAGTTTGAAGCTTTCATTTTCTTCTAGTTCCCCAGGGATGCTGATAAGAATTCTGATATTATTCTGTCTTGCTTCTTTGTAAGTGGTCACTCCCCTATCGTTCTCACATCTGTATATTCCTATGTCATTGGAGTTTCCAGCTCTTAATCACAAGGTCTCCAACTGCCCTTTGCATCAGTTCTTTTCGGTATGCAGCATCTCTATGGGAGTCAAGATGATCTTAGTAAGGAATCTCATAGTCTATTGGGTTGAGCAAAGGATTTTCAGTCATATGAACAGAATTTCAATCTTCATTTTGTCACTTCTGTCTGTCTGTGAAAGCTTGCAAAATACTACATCTTGACATGTACTCATCTTTTTCTACCTGAAAAAGTGGTAATAATCACAGTCCAGCATTTTGCTGCCATGAACCATCTACACTGAAGGGTTTTGTGAATTATTAGGAGTAAAATCTTTTTGCAAATTGTAGAGCTGTGTATCACGGTGAATATTGTTTCAATAGATGTGAACACAGTGAAAATATATGGAGTCTTTTTAAAAAAAACTTTTTCAACACAATTTGCTTATTTTATTTTTTATTAGTATATAATTGTAGTACATAATGTTTACATTCCTTGTGTGTAGTTTGTACCTGCATGTAACACATCTTAATTCCTTTTTTATCCCCTTTCCTTCCCCACCGTCACCCCTTTCTCCGGTTCCTGATCGTCTTCCTTTCTTACAAAGATCTATCCTGTACTATTATCTATCTTTTAGTTTGCTCTTTAATTATAATTTGGATGTATTTTTTAAGGGAAACCGGGTGATTTTTAAGCTTGTGTGTATGATTTATTTCACTTAACACTATGGTCCCAAGATGTAACCATTTTCCTACAATGATTCGTTTATCTTTCTTTATGGCAGAGTTGTATGCCATTGTGTATAAATATCACATTTTCTTTATTCATTCACCTGTCGATGGATATATAGTTGCTTCCAAAATTTTGCTATTATGAATTGTGCTTCTATAAACACAGGTATGCATGTATCGCTGTAATACGGTGTCTTTAACTCTTGGAGGAAGATACCTAGAAGGGGAATATCTGGGTGAAATAGAGTTTCTAGTTTTAAATTTTTGAGGAATTATCATGCTCATGGTTATGATATAGGGGAATGAAATTCCCCAACCTACTAGATGTCCCTGTACAAGTTAATGTTCTCTAAAATGGAAGAATAGATTTTAGGAACAACGAAGGTTGAGAGCAGAATATTTTTATTGAAAGAAAGAAAGCTTCTGTCTGATAGAGAGAGACAGGAGTCCAGAGCAGGTCGCCAAGGACTCTGTCTTTTCTAGGGACTTTTATAGAGTAAAGCCATGAGGTGAGATGGGTCCAAGGTGGGGAAAAATGGAAACTCGCAAGGTGGGCATAAGGTGGTACAGAACTGTGGTAACCAATAAGATTAATTGCTCAGGTAAAATTGATTAAATCAGGAACAAATGGGGAAGCGAGCCACATAGCAAGCAGTGACTGTTAAAGCAGTGACTCTTCCTGTAAGGGGTTGGGATGCTGGCTCCTGACTTCCTCAGGGTGATAGAGAACAATTTAGAGTATCAGTCCTTAAGATGTGGGTGTATTTGGTTTGCCTTTTGTGTTGAGAGCTGGCCCACAGTGGGAGGTCTTTACCTGCTCCAAGGTTGCAAGATATCTGAACTTCTGCACTGGCTCCTTTGAGGGTCCAGCCCTGTCTGACTGCCTATAATATTTCTAACTAACTCAGCTACCTGTAACAGTTATAGTAGTTTATATTCCCCACCAATGTAGAAGGGTTCCTTTTCCCTTGCACCCTCACCAGTTTTTTTTTTTAATTTGATTTCTTGGGGGCCATTCTTTCTGGGGTAAGATAAAATCTCAGTGTTCTTTTAATTGGCATTTCTCTAATGGCCAGTGATATCGAGCATTTCTTCATATATTTTTCTGCTTCTTCTGTGAAGTGTCTATTCATTTCACTTGGAGTCTTATTTTTGTACTCGCATCTTACCATTTGTCACTTTGTCTGGATATGTGGATATTATAGTGGGGCCATCACTCAGGTAAACTTGTGAGCAAGCTTGCTAGTTACGACAACTGGCCTTTTGATACTTGCTAGACAGCTGTACAGAGCATCACTTGCTCTCAGTAACTCTCAAGGAAAGCACTTGAATATACTGAGGTCAGGGGCAAGCTGAGTGATAAATGGTCTGTCCTTTCATCCTTCTTAGAACAGGTTCTTAATATGTGGGAAGTAGAGATGACACACTGACTGACTGTATAGTTCCAAATTTCTGCTCCAAAGTCACAGAAAAAGAAGAATTTGAATGATTCAGGAAATCCATTGTATTGGTTGATTGATTGTGTCAATTTGAAAAGTTTAGTTAACAGAAGTTGACCTAAATTCGATCAGTAACTCTACACCCTGGGGTGTGGAAGATCCACCCCTGGGCA